>CM034146.1:541608113-541624590 GCA_019776745.2 Taxus chinensis
GAATGATCTCCTCGTTCCTTCATGTTCACATGAATCCAGAAGAGCGTGTATATGCTAGCATCAACAGAAAAAGGTATTTGAACAATGGCAGTTTGGATATAGACCGAATATAATGCGCATAGGAGAGGGACAACGCAAGAGATAGAGCTTGGCATATGAAATTCCTAGTGGGATTTATTGCAGTAATACAATGCAAGAGTATCGAGAGATTCTAGAATCCACCATATGTGAAGAACACAAGCTACAACTCTAATGGATGCACTCTATAACTGACACTACTTTTCTCTAAACTAATTTCTATGAACAAGACTGAAGCAAGAAGATTGAATGGCTTCTGAAAGCAAAGGAAAAACTAGCATGGATGCAAACATGAAAATAAAATGAACTCTAAGCAAGAATTGAGAGACTAAATAATGGAAAATGAGAAATTGAGAGGCAATTTTGAGGGGCCATTTACTTGAAAACAAGTTGGCTATTTATAGATTTCACATTCACGTAAAGGTGATTCCCATTAGAACTCTTTTACCATTAAACAATGGAGAAACACTATTCCAAGGGACATAAAACATTAATACAAGCTAAGGTGGTGGAGAAAAGCTGGTAATAGTTGAAAATTACGCAAGTCATGATCAGAAGAATGTGCTAGAAAATGCATGAAGGATCGCCGCCCTGAGCAGGGGCGGCGGTTACAGGACCGCTGCCCTACCAGAGCGGTGGTTTTATCACTAACGGTCAAAAAGCTAAGAAATGAAGGGTAGAGGAATAAAACAAAGCACAAGGAACATGGATAAAGCATTTAGGATGCTAACATATACTTTGTGAGCTTTTTTGGATCCGAACACCTTGCGAGGTGACTTGTATCATCATTGGGGCATGTGTAACATCGTTCCCTCGGTATAATACCCTAAAATTTTGGGTACGTACAGAAACCTATACTAAATTGAAATACTACCTTATTAAAAATTCCAAACAAACTTATTTATAGTAGGGCTTTAGTCTATTCTCATTAAAGTAACTGGGTAACCACATTTCATCAAATTCCTCTAAATGGCAAGTGCCTGAGTCAAGTATATGAGTAATAACATATGGTCCCAACCAATGTACCTTGATATTTCCTAGATGCAACATAAACATAGAATCATAAAGTAGTACCATCTGTCTAACCTTAAGTTTCTTTTCCTTGATGTGTCTGTCATGCCATGCCTTCTGCCTAGCCTTTTCCTACTTCTAAATCCAACGTGCTATGATGTGCCTCTCATCTAACTGTATTAACATGTCAATTATTTCCTCTAATTATTTCTCATCAGCTAGAGCTCTAATGCACACAATACACAAAGAAGGTAACATGAATTCCATAAGAAGAACTGCTTCTAAGCCAAACACCAATTGAAAGGGTGTGACCTTATTCAATTGTTTGTAGGTTGTTCTATATGCCCAAAGTAAAACTTTATCATCCCAATATTTCCTTCCAACATCACAAATTTTTCTAAAGGCATGGCTCAATATCTTGTTAAAGGCCTCAAAAATACCATTTGCCTAAGGATGATAAGGTGTATTCTTGTGGTGCGCAACCATAAACTCATCCAACAATATCCTGATTGTCTCATTCAAGAAGTATGTGCCCCTATCACTTGTCAAGCTTAGCAGACATCTATACCTAGTAAGAACATTTTACCATAAGAACTTGGCTGTTATAGCTGTTGTACAATCCTTTGTAGGTGTTGCTTCTTCCCACCTTGTAAAATAATATGTGTAAGTGATGATATAGCACAATCCAATTCTACGCGTGGATGGGGAGATAGGTCCCAAAAATTCTATAGTCCATTTCTCAAAGGGTTCTGCATTATCAATAGGCCTCAAAGGAATTTCATCTCTTTTCCCAGGTTTTCCAAGGTGCTGATAGTGATCACACACCTTGCAATAATCTATACAATCCTTATATATGGTCTCCCACCATAATCTAGCAAGTGGAATCTTGCACGCAGTAGCATCACTTGCATAGTGCCCACCTGCTATACAACCATGACCATATTCCATGATATTTGTGCACTCATGCTCTAGTACACACCGGTGCAATAATTCACCTCGGCCTAGTTTGTATAAGTCACCACTGATTAACATGAAGGGTGTTACGTGAATTGTAAGTTGTTTCTTCTTTGAGGTCTTCATTCCTTCTGGTGCCATACCTATGTGTAAAAAGACAATAATATCCTCTAATTCTAAGGGCACATGATGTAACCTATATAACTGCACATCTGACATTATATCTTCAATTTTGTGTGCATCCTCCCTTGATTGAATCCTTGATAAGTGATTCAGGCCATAATTACTTTTACCTAGCTTAACCACAACTGTGAAATAAAATTCTTGGAATAAGATCACCCATCGACATATGCACTCTTGTAGAATGGGTTTATTTAACAAGTATTTTAATGCCATGTGATCAGTATAAAATACAAATGGTTTTGCTAGAAAATATTGTCTAAAATTATGTAGCAGGTAGATCATGAAAAAGGTCTCGCGCTCTGTAGTTGTGTAATTTTGTTTAGCAGGTGTCAAATTTCTACTAGGAAAAATAGATAGGATGATCTATAATACCTTATCTTGGATGAGCTAACATTGTGCCAATGGTTATGTCAGAGGCATCCACATCTACGTGAAATGGTTGGCTCTAATGGGAGAGGGAAGGAAACACAGAATAGGCGTTGTAGTAAGTCTCTCTTTAAATGCCTCAAATGTACACTACTGTGGTTGTCCCCAATAGAATGTCCTTGGTGTCACCCATATTTCATCCTGAAATCTGTGACTACCCTATCTGAAAAAAATTCATACTTTTAAAATAACGGGTCGTTTTGTGTTTTTATTGCCTGAAATTTCTTGTATTGCATCAAGATATTCCCAAAGAGCCATATTGGCCTTTTTCACCAAATACCCAGATGCCCAAAATTGTTATATTCTGTCGTCAGGATTTATCTGCGAGAAATTTATATTTAATTATTTTAAGCCCCGTTTGAGGCTATTTGCGCTCTATTTTAACTTTGTTATGATCAAACATGTCATTATTCCCATGTACCATAAGGGTTTTAAGTTGGAATAAGTTTTGGGCTTTATTTGTAACTTTTGGCAATTTTTCATGTTTTTGTGTTGTCCCGTTTCATTTTCTGTGAAATTTCTCAAGAACAATTCCTTTGCCGGGTAAGCCTGATTCTTTTCTTGGAGCAGCTGGAGAACGCATATGCTCATTATGACTGGAGGAAGTCACCATCAGAGGTCTGGATCACTGGGAAAAAGTAAAGTCATGCACAGAAAAGCCCCTACGGAGATGGGCGCATTTTTGAAAAACAAAGGATTTAAGCTGCAATGGGAAAAATACAAGTAGCAGGCAAGGTGGGAATTTAATTGCTTGCCTTGCAGGGTACTTTTTCCCATGATATAAAATTCACTTAAGCTGCAGTGGGGAAAATTAGAGGCAGTAGGCAGGCGGGGAATTTATTGCCTGCCTTGCAGGGTAAAAATTCCCATGGTGAAATAAAAGAAAAGTGACTTAAGTGAAATCACGAGATTTTATTGCCTGCCTTACAGGGTAAATAATCCCATTGTCAAAGTCAAATCACTTAAGTGGATCATGGGATTTCCGGGGCTGCCTTGCAGGGTAAAGAATCCCATTATGAAAAATTCTTAAAAATAGAATTCTATAATGCAAAAAAGTGCGATCCACCTTAGGTGAATAATAATGCATTAAATAAATATTTGTTAATATTTATTCACCCAATTTTGGCACCCAAGCTTGTGGAATTCAACAAAGGGAAGTGGACATAAGGAATTTAAAAATAGAATTCCAAAATTAAATAAATTTAATTTATTTAATGCAGCCCCTTTTGAGAAGGAATTAATACTTTTTAAAGTATTAAATGATTATATTAATTCCTATTTTTCAGTGGCTATGGTCAAAGCACACTGTGAAGCTTAAGTGAAGTGAAGTGTGGATGATTAAATTGAATTAATTTAATTGATTGGATGGCTGTCCTTAAACATGCTATACTTAAAAGAGAAGAGCTTGATTTTTAATTAATTAATTACCTTTAATTGTTAGGGCAATTATTAATTATAGAATTGTGAGGGTTATATAAGCATGGGTAGCCATATGGGTGAATTATTTAATTCACAGGTAAAGAATTGCAGCCAAGAGGAAAAGTGCGCCCCATTTGAAGAAGGATTTTGCTTAGGCAAGGTGGAAACAAGGCATTTGAAGAAGGATTTTGCTCAGGAAAGGTGGCAACAAGGCTAAAAGCTTCCAAATTTGGTGCATGCTTTGAAGGAGGTTGATCTTTGTCTACATAATTGTTTGCATAAGTGTTATAGGTGCTAAGGAATTCATTACAGGTGTTTTTCAAAAGAAAAGGAACTTATATCAATGTCCAATACATTGAATATTTCCTCTGAATCTAAAGGATTATCTAGATCTGCACCAGTTTTGAAGAATTCTAGTCAAATAAGAAGAAAAAGAAATGTTCAGACAAAGATAGAAAAAAGCTATGGTGAAGAGAGATGAAAAAGAAAGCACAACGGAGTCATGCATTACTTCTAAATTTACAGATATTGGAGACACGGATCTAGGCTCAGAACCTCTTGCTAAATTGATAGATAGATCTAGAGCAGGAAAGACTTCACTCATGCATGTAGGAAAAACTTAACTCATGCATGCAAATTAAAAGTAGTGGAATTATTTGAGCTGCAGCTTTTCCATCCGTAGCCCAGTTGCCAGTTTTTGTTATGCATGTTCAGATCCATATCCAGATGCATATGCAAATCCATATGCAGATCTAGATCCAAATCCAGATCTCATAGTTGCAAAAGCTTTTGGCAAAAAGGCTTTATCTTATTGTTTCAAATGCAGCCTGTGAAGAAATTAGTGCATGGAAAATTCCTTCCAAGATCTTGTGCAAAGGCTCTCATCTTCCATTTGAAGCCTTCATTGAATTTTCATTCATCCAGAGTGCTTTCCAGGATTTTTAATTTCTCATATGTAATTAAAAATAAGGATGATGAGTTATCTACAGTAAATGTTGCATTTGTACTGGAGAAGAACTGCAAAATCTTAAAGGATAAAAGAGAAGATAAGGCTGAAGGCAAAAATCCAGCTGCTTCCAGTCACTTCCAGATCTAGCTTGCTTCTAGATCCAACTACTCCCAGATCCAATTTGGTGAGAATCAAAGGCAAAAGAATCAGCTGTAGGCAGCCATGAAAAAAAACAAGACTGCAACTTTCTTCTTCCTTCTCCTTTCCTCCGAAAAAGTAATTGAGTGATCAATTAAATTATATAACTTAAGTGATTGGTTTAAAAAGCCATTAATTAAAGAAGTCAATTACTTCGAGATAGGTGGTAGATGTGCAAAATAGAAGGTTCTATTTGCAGTTGCAAATCATACATGTAATGCAAAGAGGAATTCTAGGAGGGAGATCGCCAGTTGTTTCTTTTCCGACTTCCACATGTGCCAGTTCAACTTAAAGATTCTGACTTGTAATTGCCCCTCTACATTCTATAAGTAGAGGAAGAACCTTCGGGTTGATCAATCAGAATTTGTAGGCAACAATCTTGTGTTCTAGACTTTGTGTTGAACCCTTGAGAGAAACTTGGAGCAAAGGAATATAAAGGGGCAGGTTTCTGGAGAACTTTGTGTCATGGTGTATTGTGTTTCTTGCTTTTAATCTTAGATATCTTAATAAACTTTGTGTTATTTTAGATCTGGATCTAGAGCTGCCTTTGTTTTATAATTTTGTGTGTTCATATCTATTAAGTTTCTTCTATGTGTATGCAATTAGCTCTGCTATCTACTAATTGGTATGCACATCTTCCCCATTTCTTCTCTGTATTTCCTTTACTTCCTTCTTCTATAAAATACTTCCTTTCTTGAACAGTTGTTTACTTGCTGCAAAACTTCTTAGTTATGGTTCATGAACTAAGTGGTTAAAGTAAAACCCCTGATAGATAATAACACATTTTTTATTGACAAATCTAACACAGGAGCCTCACCAGTTAAATGAGGGAGATGTATTTCATGACTGCCTAGGTTTTGTGCTATGCAAAAAAATCTAGCCAATAGTCCCTTTTCCTTTTAATAATTCTTCTAGGGGAATGAAAATATTTGCATACCGTTTGATAAATTTTTTATAATACACTATGTGGCCCAAGAATCTGTGCACCTCAATCTAATTGGTAGGATCCTCCAAGCCTACAATAACTACAACCTTAGCCAGATTGACTAACAAACCCTCCTTACAGATGATATACCTTAACAGAGTTCTGAAGGGTGTAGTAAACACACACTTCTTGATGTTTAAAGATATTATTAACTGTCTACATATTTCAAACATTAAGCACAAATTGTCACAAAGATCCCTAACAAGCCATCACACTATCCAATTATCTAAATGAACCTGCAAAAATTTGTGAATAAAATCCTAGAATGCTTGAACAACTATGCACAAAAATACAATAGGCACATTTTTCAAACCAAAGGGCATCACTGTATATTAAAAACTTCCCCATTCAGTGGTGAAATTCATTTTGTCTTGATCTTCTTGTGTTATTCTGACCTGATGATACCCAAAGAATCCATCTGTAAAAGAGTAAACTTCATGGCCTACAATGCCTTCTAATATTTCCTCTGTGAAAGGCATAGGAAATGGATCAATCACACTTGCAACATTCAACTCCCTATAATACACACAAATCATAATCCAACCATATTTCTTTATATTGGTTACCATTGGGCTAACCCACTTTGATTCGTCTAGGGGATTAATGATTCTAGAGTTCAACATTTTGTCAATTTTCTTCTTTAACTTTTACACACAGGTTCAGGTTCATCCTGTAAGGTCTCTTCCTGACCAGGCACGCTCCTTCCTTTAGATTAATATTCATCTCTCCTAATGACTCATGCACTCCTTTTAATTCATGGTAGCCCTTAGGGAATAAATCCTAAAAATCTTGTTAGTAACTCAATTATCTTTGCCACTTCAGAATCAGACAAAAATCCTCGATTATTGCTTCCTTAGGTTTAACATCCATGCCAATGTTCACTTTCTTGGTCTTCATAGGTTCATGATAGGCATGCACATTCTTATCCACACTGTCTAACACTTCAAGCGTACTTATTGAATGATCTATATCCATTTTTTCTACTTCTTCATCATCCACTATGTAGATCATCTTTCCTTTTTCTTTCTCATAGCAAGTGCACCTAAGTAGTGTGGCATATGTCTCTTCTACTTCATCAAAATGCACTCCCGATTCTACCTCACCAAATAAATCCTGAACGAGTTCTTCATCCTTGGCACTATATCCTATAATCAAATGCTCCATAATCCGCAATGCCTCTCTTACCATAGGTTTAGTAGAGAAGTAGTCAAAATTCTGGGTCATTCCTACAATCATGTCCTACCAATTTCCAGTTCTCCTTATGCAGTTCTGCATAAACATACCAAACACATGGATATTATTGTAAAGTGGAATAAAGTTTGTGCACCCATAGTGAAGGTGTTAAAATTCTCTCACACTTCTGAATGTGGTGATGAACAGGTTGATTACCATGATACGTGTAGATTTTAGTAGGTGCATTGCTCCCGAAGAATCGATTGGTTAGAGAAATTATAACTTCAAACCATTCCATAAGATTATCCCTATGCAACCATCCACCAGTGCGTTGTTGTCCCACGCAAGGTGTATACTCACATATTCCTTCTTTCCACTTGTTTTGTCCATTGGTCCTCCATGACGCACAAGAATACCATAGGATATCATTCTCCAGTGTACCAAGGTACAAGGTTGTTACCTATCGTCTGAATACATCAAGGTTTTCTTCTCCATGTAATTGTGCTTCTTACTTTGTGCCCAACCATTTCATAGGTGCCATGTGCCCATTTTTCACAAGCAATACTTGTAGTATCATTGATAGACTGTACATCTTCCCACTTGAGGATTCCTTCCTTTGATGGATCAAGTACTTTTGGGTCCTGAATGGTGCGTACATAAATTCTATTTAGGTCTTCCTCACTCAAAGGTTCAACATAAGGTGCATATTTACCATCTACCAAAGAGATAATTACTCTTTCTTCCTTGTTCTCAAAGATTATATACCCTTTTTTGAAGCATAAATCAACATTATTTGCATAACACCAAGGGCACCCAAGTAGAGTTGGGAAGCTATATGATTCTGTAAGTGCTAAGACCTCAAAGTCCCCAGTGAACTTGGCCCCTTGCATATTAATGGATGCACCCTTTAAAAATCCTGTGGGAGTGGCCTTAGTTAGATTGGCCCCTTATATATTAATGGATACATTAGAGGATTGCTGTAATGGAGGTTTGCCCATCTATACCCATGCATCTACAGTAAGCACATTAACTTCTGCACTTGTATCAATCCATATATTATTCAAGAGCCACCCATCCATAACAACATTCAGAGTGATCTCCTTGTCATAATCCAAGCTATGAGGGGGAAGATTAACATACAGGATCTACCATCGATTCTCAATACTTGTGCGCAGAGTGTTTCCCTTTAGTCAATTCCCTAGTAATGGAATGTTGTTCTCCTACCGCAACATCTTGCATGCCTCTTTTAAGTCATCAATATCTTCTTGAACTATCTCTGTTGCCTTCTTTTGTTCCAACTTCTATGACTTTTCCTTTAAACATTATATTTCACCCTGAATATTTGAGTACCTCCATGGTCTCTTGATAAACCTCCTTCTGATGTGCAAGGTTTGAGTACCTTTCATGTAAGAATTCCTCCTTAGTAATGGTAGGATTTTGTTGTAACGCTTCCTTGGCGCGCACAACTTCAACGCCTGTAGTAATCTTCACAGGTAATACCTCAGGTTTTGGTGCTAGCTTTGGCATCCACTAATTCTCCACAACATGTTATATTCTAACCATCCATGCTCCTTTGTTCTCCTGTTTATGTTTCTTGCTAAGATGCTCATTAAATCCAGACAATCTTCATAGCTGTGATTCTTCCCATAAAAATAATAAGTAATATTTTGAGGACATTCGTGCCTATAGTGGTTAGGATATCCACATGTAAAACACATTCCGTGAGGGAACTCACCTTGTCCACCACCATGGCCTCGGCCTTCGAATCCATGATGGTATCCTCAACCTCTGCCACGATCTCCTTCAAAATTCCCTTCATTTCGATCATAGCATGCTTGAGTGTGATCATGATCATGGTGCTCACTTTTACCTTTAGAGTTATCTGCTACTTCTGTCTGTCGCACACCAATATCTATGGCATCATGGATCTGACCAATCAACCAGAAGTATTTTGTATGATGAGTCGTGGTCTGAAAAATATTACAATAACAAGATACATTATTTCTTATCACGCATTGTAATAATGGGAAATGACTTACATCATGGTCAAAATGACATATCTCACATTCCAACAGTAATGAACGCACTAATCTATGAGGACAACTATCTTTGGTGTTCCCTTCCACTTCACAATATGTATAATAAATCCTAGTGCATGTCTCATGTTCTGAATTTGCCAATATATTCTCCAACTGCTTTGCCATAGCTGTAATATGTGCCTCTAGGAATGGGCTCACTCCAGTGTCTATACTCTTGACTTCCTCAGCATGCAAATCTGGTTCAAGTGCTTCACGCAGGTCTGTGTATGTCTTATGTGATAACACCCTTCTAAAAGGTGTAATCAACCCCCTAAGGAACCACTGTGCATGTTGGTTCACATGAATATCATAAGAAAGTTTAGACAACAATGTATTGAAATGAGAATCATATTCTCAAATGCTCTCAGTAGTGCCCTACTTAATATCATTGATCACGTTGATACTCTTCTACTCGAACTCAGGAATATGAAACTCCTTAAAGAAAGCATCCTTTAATGTTGCATAATCTACATAAGTCTAATCAGGGTCAAACTTTCTATACCAACTGTGTGTCCCTGTAATGTAGTTACAAAATGACTTTCCTTGTGCAAAGAAGTCGTAACTCCTTTTTGTGCCAAATTATCTCACACAAATTCATGTGTTTGGCAGCATCTTCTATGCCCTTATACTCTGGAAGATGAAGATACATCTCCATGTAAATATTCTAGGGTTGGTGCAGACCCTGTCCACCTGATCCAGAACCTCATGTGTTACCTCTACCTCTAAAACCAAAAAATCCACCAGAAATAGAGCCACATATGGCCCCTAATCCTTCACCTATAGCTAGAAGAGGACTAGTGGGTGTACTTCCCTATGTCCAAATAGTGGTACTAAACTGAACTCTTACAGTCTGCGAACTAGTACTACTCCCAGAAGTGATTCCAAAATTCTGTATGCTTGAGTTTTATGCTAACGATGCACCTGAAAAGGTACCTCCAAACAACAAAGAAGACGTTTTCCATGCCATATATGTACTTACTATCTGACTTACTCCTACTCTTCTACTATCCAAACTAGCTTGTTAACAACTGGTTGTATTGGATACCAGAAATCCAATCACAAGGGCTAGGTTTCAAGGTTGATTCAGATGCACACTTATGGTCTAAGTCATATCTACTGGCATGCTCCCATGTGAGGCCAAGGAGGGTAACCTATTATGCTTTCCCAAATGGGGGAGTTCTAGATGCTCTAGCTCCACACCTTCTGCATGAGCTCCAAATCCTTCATGAGCCATCTCTCTCCTCAACGCCATCCACTCTGAAGTATCACAATGCTTCCCTATATCCCTCTCACACACCTCGTTGTACTTAAGCCTCCTTTCTTTTCTCTTCCTCTTTTCCACTAGGTCCGCCATATTTCACCAAACCTATTCCTACCCCCGCACGTGGTGGGGTTTAGGTAGCCATCAATTTTTCTTCCAGGTTCAGGGTTACCATCAAGATTTTGATTGCTAATGGAATGCCTTGCAAATTCCCTTGGATAATGTAAAAATTGGAACTCAACTACCTCTGGGCAAGAATAAGTGGAAATTGAGTACTCCAAAACATATCTATTCAAAACACCATAGAACCAAGTATCCACAACGCATGTCCAAATCAAATCAACATCATAAAGGGTCTGAAATTCTTCATGCATCTAAACAAGTGTATGATACCTCCAATTCCCTTTAGATGTATAATCAACTAACCACTCATACAACTATATTGGAAAAATAGCAAAGAAGCTCTCATACAGACAGTCATACAAATTCTACTCCACCCACACACATGTGTCACTCAGATCTAGTGTTGAACCTATGAGTGTACTCTTCTTCCAGATCCTTTATCCACTCCTCAACACTTGGTAAGGTCAAATGGTACATCTTCATCGTGAAACATCCTGAAAATAGCTGAAAAAGAGGTCCCTAAAATGAAACCAATGATGCAGCCTAAAATCTACTATGCAAAACCCAAGCGCGTTGGCACATCACCTAGCCTGATTTGAGCACTCACCTGAAGCGTGCATAGGTACTAGGCCCCTCTTTAGAGTTACTTGCGTAAGATGTTAGTGTGATGAAGATAAAACATACATTCATAACCATAACTAACCATAAACATTCCACATAGCATATTTCAGATCTAGTTCTTAGAGAATCATGAATTAAACAATAACCATAATGAAACCAACCATATAAGAACTAGTTACAGTCAAGTTTAACACCATTATCTAGCTAATATACCCCATTATATTAAGCACAATAAAACATAGAAGCTTCTTACAATAAATAATATCACCATAAGTCATGCGCGCATAAGATCCAACAACATAACTTTATAATAATCCACACACACTAAACTACACAGTTCACTACTTATTTATAGGGGTGGGTAATTTCCCTTCACCACCTACACACTTCCCAAAATAGGTCACATGCTAATAATATCCATGTGCCCTTACAATACCATGCATACATGCAAGTGCGCTAATAATAGACATCATATAGTTATGGAAGAAGCAATCATATTGTAATCTTGAACTCATGCATGGTGTTTATCATACGATCATTCCAAAAATAACATTTTTGTATCACGCAAGTCTCCATCCCAATGTGTGCCCCACAGACTATGTCAAAAAATAGCCTGTATCGATGAAAATGGCTAAGTCCCAAATCAAACTTGTTTTAGCACACATTTCCTTTCCTATCCTTCAACGCCTTCAAGTATGCCTTGTTCCCACACATGAATCAAATGTGGGTCTTCTCCTTAGCAAAATAGTATGTATTCTCAACATGAAAATATGAACCCAATGAATCTCACCTACCTAGTGACTAATGTTCTATCTTTCCATGAAGACAAGTTTATGAATGCAAGATCTAGAACAGGACATGTAATGGTATAGTATGGTTTCATTTCTAATTACAAAGTAAGATTCTCATATGAACCTTGAGTAGATTGATCACCAAGATAATATGAATTCTTGAGAGATTTTTTGAAGCTACCAGTTAACAAACATCAAAATTACAGTAGTATGTCATCAAATTATCAGCAGAAACACAACAAAAAGTTAGCAACAATGCTGCACTACTAGATTTTATGTTAATCAATAAGAAGGTGCATCATTTTTGGTATTAGAAAAAGGTTGGATCTGATTAGTATAGATATTTTACAGAAGTATAAACATTCGGTAATTGATTGAATTTGTATTAATGTTATGTTAAGAATTCTTATGATTACAGAGGAGTATACAAGTTTATGCATGTAGGTAACAACAAAGAGAAGAAGGTCTTAAAGAGTATTGGTGATCATAAAATCCATTGAAGGATTGAAAGAAAGTTGAGGAATGTGACTTTAATTGAGGCTAGTGAAAATGAGTTCAAGGTAACTAAGGTGTTTTATGGGGCTATTTATTTCTATAACTTGGAAAGGAACTCACAAGAATTGAATGAAGAAAGTGTTAACAATGGATAAGATATTGTTATTAGAGAATCTAACCATGGAGGAAGAAATAGCTCTAGAGATAATGGATTTCCTGAAATATAAAAAGGAACATGAAGAAAGACAAAAGAGAGAGAAAGAGAGAAAGAAGAATCTCCAAAGAGAAGAGGAGGAGATAATAAAGATAAGAGAAAGAGTTGAAGAGATAGAAGCAATGATGGAAGCTAGGATGTAGAGGCCAACCCAAGGAGTTGGGTGGAGAATGAAGAAAATAATGAAGTTTCCATGGAATCTACTCATGATGAGAGAGAAGAGAAGTAGGTCACCTAGTGAAGAAAGATAGGTAGTGAAAGAAGTTCTCATTGTTGAGAACAAGGAAGAAGGAAAAGTGCCAGAACAAGAACTTAAGGAAGGAAAGAAGGATGAGAGAAGGGTTTTGAGGAAAGAAGCACTCATGGAGACACTATTGTATTTGTTTTTAGTATCTAAGCTTGTGTTTATATTTACAGGTCTAAATAACCTTTTAATGCAGGTTAAACCTAAGGGTTTGAGGAATATGAAGAATGGTACAAGCCATGCACCCATAGAGAGAGATAAAAAAGACAATTGGGAGGACCAACTTGAAGGGGAATATGGGAAGAATGAATGCCTCCATTATGAAAAAGGAGGTATGAAAGAGAGAAGGGAGTACTATGATGCATTTGATAACATCCCAAGTGAAGAAGAATTCCAAGAAGAGAGCAAAGCCAACCAAGAAGCCATTAAGAAGGATATGGTTAAGCTATATGCCATTGAAAAATTAATTATGATGATTGAATATGATGATAATCATGTTTATGAGGGTGATGTTTCTGACATTGAAGAATACCTAAGGCAAGGTAATAATAGGAGGTTTAAAAAAGAATATGTGTGTGATCATCCAAAGCCTAAAAGGCTCAAGGAAACAAAGAATGAAGAGAAACCAACGGTTCATCAAAAGTATATGCTACCGAAAGAGGTCAATCATGGTTATGTGATGCCTAAATGCCTTGGGAAAACTAAGGAAAAATAATAGAAGGCAGAGTCCAAGAAAGATACCATCAAACTTGAGCATAGTCATGAAGAACCAAGGAAAAGTATGGAGAAAAATTCAATGTGCAGGGCAAAATCAGTCCACCATGAAGGTGTACAAGAGTGAATAAATGAGTATAAACATCGTATAGCCCATGAATTGAGAAGAAAAAATGAAAAATAGATGGTGTAACAACCTAATATCACCCAATGCAAGGTATGGAAAGCTAAGAGATTTAAGGAGCAACAACATAAAGTCATCAAAAAAGAAGAGCAAGGGGATAAAGGTTGTATAGAGACAACTAAGATGCATGAAAAGAGAAATAACCCTAAGAGACCTACACAACCATATAGGTCAAGATAACATTACAAGAATGAAGAAAAAGAGTCTACAAGAAGCAAGAAAAGCCAAAAACTGTAAATAGGGATGGAAGCCTGAAAATTGTATTAATCAGAATCAACCAACGCTACAAAGAATGGGCTGCAATATTTATAGATATTACACAACCAAATACAAACAAGAAACTAAGTTGCATAGGTGCAACCATATTTCATATTACATAAGCTTCCAATATTACTTCCGGGAAGTATAACTACAACCAAACAATTATATTGTTAACACAATATAACAACACTTTTATATTTTGAATTAAAAACAATAATATGGTTTATAATTAGATATAACCATATAATTAATAAATACATTAATTAATATGAAATGCATAATTAATATATAGGTAAATAATAATTAACCTAACATTCCCCCCCTTAATTGTGAATTGTTTCAAGGGATGAGGAGAGGAACTCTTTGAACAACTTGAGTGTGTCACGTGCAAGTGACTTCGTGAAGATATCTGCTCGTTGTTCAGCTGTTGGACAAAATTGAAGCTAGATGTTGTGCTTCAACACATGCTCACATATGACATGAACTTGTACCTCAATGTTCTTTGTTCTCTCATGAAACATTGGATTGTGAACAAGTTTGAGAACACCTTCATTGTCAACATACATGATGGTTGGTTTGTCCTATGGTATTCCAAGTCCTTTGAGTATGCGATGTAGCCAAATCGCTTCACAGACAGCTTCTTCTATAGAACGATACTCAATTTCTTTGGAAGAGTGAGAAATGAAGTGTTTTTTCTTTCTTCCCCATGATATTGGTCCAAATCCCATAAAGAACACAAATCCTGAATTCAATTTTCTGTCATCAATATTGACTGCATGATCTGAATCTGAATATCTAGACAAGAAGAAGTTGTCATTCTTCTTATATTCTAGACCAAGATCCATTGATCCTTTGAGATATCTCAAGATGCACCTTACTACTTTCTAATGACACACTTTGGGTTCCTGCATGAACCTGGATAGATAGCTTACTGCAAAGCTGATATCTGGTCTAGTGTAGGTCAGGTAAATGAGACTCCCAATCAACTACCGATAAAGAGTGGCACTTTACCTTAGGAGATGGATCTGAATGAGATAATTGTAATATGTTCTCCATGGGTGTAACAATTGGTGTGTAATCCATCATCCTGAACTTCTCAAATGTTGTCTTAGTATATTTCATCTGAGAAACAAAGATGTGATTTTTTTTTGCCATACTTCCAATCCAAGAAAATAATGCATTAGCCTGAGATTTGTCATGTCAAATGATAGATTAAGATCTTTCTTCATTACATCGATAATCTTCATTGAACTACCAGTAATGACTAGATCGTCGACATAGACAATGACAATCACAATCTCCCCCCTTACTTTTTGAGGTAAATATTGGGATCGTATGGATTTCTAACAAATCCATGTTGTACAAGATTCTCATCAATCTTGATGTACCATGCCCAGGGTGCCTGTTTGAGGCCATATAGAGATTTCCTAAGTCTGCATACCTTTGCTTCTTGACCAAGTACTACATATCCCTCAGGTTGAGTCATGTAGACTTCTTCCTATAAATCGCCATTTAGGAAGGCACTTTTTTATGTCCATCTGGACTTTCCAGCTAAATTGTGCAGCTATAGCAAAGATCATCCTGATCGTTTTGATCTTAGCTATGGGAGCAAATGTCTCCTCATAGTCAATGCATTCTTTTTGTGCATACCCCTTTTCTACAAGTCTTGCTTTATACTTGTCCACTGTCCCATCTACTTTATACTTTGTTTTAAATATCCATTTGCATCCAATGGGTTTCTTTTCTGGTGGAAGATCGACAAGTTGCCAAGTTTTATTTTTCATCACTGATTGATATTTAGATTCCATGGCATCTTTTTAAGATTCTTACTATAGGGATTCCTGGATTGTTGAGGGCTCATCTGATTTAATAACTCTACTCATCAAGGCAAAGTTAACTTCTTCTCTTGCTTTACTATGATTCTATGGTCCAGGGGTGGATGTATCCGGTGGAGCATCCATTCTTGCATCTCGTAATGTACTTGTACACAATTTAGGCATATGTTGAACTCTTCCCATGGGTCATGGTTCTATCTAATCAACACCATCATCCCTATCATCACTTTCATCTCAGAGGGAACATCAGGTTCAATTTTTACAACATGTCGAAAAACTC
>CM034146.1:541625090-541823977 GCA_019776745.2 Taxus chinensis
CACAACAGGGATTGGATGATATCATTACGTCCCCAAAAACATGGGACAAATTATGACGATGAACCTCTCACATATTCAAACAAGGATATCAATTAAGATATTGATGTAGATACTAAAATGTGGTAATCTATCCTTTGACATTTTTGATCTTGACATTACACACTTGCATGTATAAATGCACTCTCCTCACTCTTGCTTAGAATAACCTGATAGCTCTTTGATTACTTTAAAAACATAAAACACCTCTAAAAGCATCCATCCTCTAACTCATAAATTCAAAACATGTTTTTCCCTGCCAGTCAGAACCACCATTTTTGTCAATTTGGTAAAATTTTACAAACCAAACCTATCGTATAGTTTTGGACCGATACCTTATGCACTAAAAATTTCAATTCCATCATCTTCATATGGAATAATATTCCCCCATGGTCTTCCTTTAAGCATATATATGAAAGTAAATAATACCTCGTGTGGGTAACTTGTCACTTTAAGAACTTCTCATGTAAATAAAACAAAAAAGGAACTCCAAGTTCCCTAAACTATAAAATAAATCATGTACATCCATTAGGGTAACACCCTCTACATGTATGAATTTTCCTTCTAAGTCTAGGAGTCTCCATATTCTTTCTACAAGAAATAAAGTGACCCTTCCCAAGTATTTGAGCAAGTGTGTAACTCATTTGAAGCAATTTCAAAGCATAATTATTGAGTTCTGATTGCACTATGGTAGATATCACATGATGTGTAGTTTGAGCCCTCTTTAGAGTAGTTGAGACTTGAGAAGTGTACAAAGATGCCCACAACCCACTAAATTTTTTTTTGCAGGAACTCCTTTTATTACAAGGGTTATAAGGTTTGAGAAGAGATTATAAAGACGTTTAAGAAGTTGCAGAACCAAATTCCAAGTAGGCCGAAGACATTATAGAAGGATCATGACCATATAGATGCTCTTGACCTAGTTGTATGGTTTTGACCAAGTTTAACTTCAAGTGCTAGTTTATGTAATGAAACATTTTAAATCTCATATAAGCTTGCCTCTTGCACTGATATCACTCAAACTATTCTAGATCTAAATAAATCAGCTAAATTTATAATCCCTTGTATTTTTTATATTTGTTAGATCAATAGTCACTTTGAAAATCAATTTTCTAATTTGTGCAATTAATATTAGAAGTTAATTAAATCATAATATCCACATATTGCATTATGTCATTCTTTTTATGTATGTTTAATTAGAAACAAACTAAAAATTTAAAAAGGGAATGAAATACGCATTCAGAAAAAGTGAAATCATTTGGTGAACCCAACATAACACTAGTCTTCCTAGGTCTCCTAATTGAAAGTTGGTTACACATAAAGATTCATAAGAGTATAGGTATCATGATGGGCCCTTCAGTTACAAACATTACATCACATAGTTTTAGGGCCTCTTGATCTACTTCTTGGCATTCTTTCATGCACATTGTCTCTAGTGGATTCAACATCTCATAGTAATTTATGTAGGTTGTATAGTTTTCTAGCTCACTCCATAATTTCTCATAGGTATTCTAAGAGATTTAACTCTTCTATTCCATCACATAATCATAACACATCAAATTATTCTCAGTGTTATCCTAATTTTTGGTTCTCCTCATAAGAATTTCTCAACACATATACCACTATGGTTCCACTTGCACTTGAGTCACATTCTATGACACATTTAAGGATTAACCCTCCATCATCTTCAAAAAATTACTTCACAACCTCATAAGGTTCTATTGGGTTATATCTCATGCTCTCCCCCCTTGTTTCCTAATGAAAAACTTTGTTTATAGGTTCAACTTGACTATTGAGGGATTGGTTTTATACTTGAACCTCACTTTGCACACATAAACTATGGGGAAATCTTGCTCCCCATCATTTAGTTAGATCATTTATATTTATTCCCCTCTATGGGGGGCATTCTTGGACCACTCTTCATTCTCTTTAGAGAATAGGTTTTCATTTATGCCCTCATGGAGGGCTTTAAAAACACAAAAACATTCAAATATTTACGATAATACAAAATCAAGACCTACTTTTATAGCATACATTATTGGCACCTTACATTATACACGTTGTTTATTCCTTTGGTTGATATATAACATATTTTCTTTGCACACACATGTTCATGTGGTATATTGAGCATGATGTTGGACATTCATAGAGTAGTACACATTATAAGTGATGGTCTTCCCTTTTTCCAGACTACTAACCTATGGGGAATCTACTTTTACATACCATATCCAAGTGTTATATCTCCGTTATAGTTCCTTTCTTTCTCAGTATTCTTGGATACATATATATCTATTGTGTATTTTATATATTTTGGACTAATAGGACTAATATGTGTGTCTTGTGTAATGCTTACAATTATTACTAGCTCTATTTTATATCATATGTTTGTGCAATGTGTGTATGCTTGTTTTCTAATTTGATTATGGCCTAAGGGCCTAGTTTGTCTTGAGACACCATGGGTGTCCCATATTTACAGAACTATGCCTTTTGTGTGGTTGTGTATCTCTTGTTTGTAGGCTCACGAGCCTTGATTATCTTGTGACACCATGGGTGTTCCATGTTTGTAGGAATTGTTTCCTTTTATGTGACCTTTCTTAATATGCTTGCACTTGCTTCTACATCACATGCACTTTTTTTTACTAACACGTAATTTTCTATCGTTGTTATTGATATTTTTTTCATTAACACTATTCTTGTTATCATGCTTCTACTTCTTGTTGTTATTGTTTTGTGTCATGGTTTCTACAATGTCCATCCCCCTTTACATGTACAGTTTCTTCGTAGTTGCCACCACATCATCTTTTTAGATGTTATCTACAAGTTCTCAACATCTCAAATATGGGTATACATATTTTATTTTGAGTCGCCTACTCAAATTATTCATCACAATGCCTCAAAAGAGGGGGTAAACATCCATAATTTCATTCTACATTTATATTAGACATAGGCATATTTATAGGCACACACATATGTAGGAGCATAAAAAAGCCTCAAAATCAGACTTAAGCAAAGAAAATTACCAAAATATATACAAGTTCAATAACATATAACTTAATCAAGACCATACATATGGTTTTGTCCCTATTAGAAAATATTTCCCAAGGGAATTTTCTCCAAATTTGTCAACATTATCAAGTTTTTCATCTCTATTACATCACCTTAATATGGTTTTATACTCATATGGACTCAGTTTGGCATGGATTCAGAGGGCATGAAGTATTTTATTTTCTCTTTCTCCATGGTACTTAGTATCATCTTCAATTTTGAGAATATTGGAGGCATGTGTCTCTTTTCTCCAATCATATTTTAGTATGCAATCAATTCTAATTAATTTCTACTCATTTTTGTAGTACATGGAAAGAGTATAGGGGAACTTATTTCTCTTTTCTAATGTATGACTTAATTTAAAAAATTGGGCTTATATCCATGTACAATGGTATGGTCCATGTAGTTATGGAAGGTAGTAACTAATTTATTTACAAGTTTTACTATCCTTTTTACACTTAAGGGGAAGATACTAGAGTTACTGAATGACTTTGATGCATGGTATTACTTCTTTGTGGGGTGCTTAAGATCCTCTTTTTTGGATCTTCTCTTCGACATTCATTCTTTGGGTTGGTACACCTAATGCATCAACCTATCCTTAGCACAAATTAGGGATTGATCACCCCAATCCTTTATCCGAACTCAAAAAATCCATAATCTCCAAGGCATAAGAATAAGAACATATTCTCTCTGTAAAAAAAACATGTGTATTCCTTCCATGTTTTGTATATCTTTTAGAATTTCTTGTTTCACACTTCTTTACAAGTACTTCCATTACATTTTGAGTTAAATTTTAGTTTCCTATCTTGGGAATTGGCTACACTATGTGTTGCAAGTTTAATTTTGGAGCATGTCAACACCAACACAAAGAAATATTAGAAAACAAAGTTATTGCAAGAAAATAAAAAGTGTGTCTATACACTCATGTATCTTTTCCTTTAAGCATGTAATTTCATTTCATACTTAAGGGGGGAGTAGATACTCAAATTCAAAAATCTATCCTTTGACACTATTGATATTTACATTGCACACTTGTATGTACAAATGCACTCTCATCACTCTTGTTTAACACACCCTGTAATTATATTTGGGTTTGGGTATATTCTTGATAAAAAATTCACTTTTCCCCAAACCTGCACTAAGGATCTATCAATAAAACTGCTTAACATTTCTAGAGCTAATGAAGGAACATTTGGAGCTAATGCACTCCTGGAAAAATAATTTTTAGAGCCAATATGAGTTTTTTTGAAGATCTTCTAAGGCTGGTTGTAGCTAGTGCTTAGTGTTCAAAATGCCTTATTTAACAATTATAGTAAATTATGGACTGCATATGCACACATTGACATATTTTTTCCTCTAATAATTAGAAATAGCTTACAGAAAACTAAAAAATTAATTCTAAATAAATAACCATGATATATACTCTCTATTTTATTCTAAATAAACCATAAGTTTAGAAATTACACTTAGATCCACTTTACGTAATATATGTAAAGAATGTAAAATCTTGCATAAAATGGGCCATATTTTGGGATAATCATCTCCCCCATGCCTAATCTCATGCATGTCCTCGCGATGTCATTATCCTTCTTTAAAATAATTCTTTCAAATGAAAAGTTATTGTTTTGAGACACTTCTACTACTTTTATTTCTTTTTGCATTGATTGATAAACACATTCTTGTGTGGAATTCCTCCTGCTACTCTTCCTTTATTTTGTGAGAGTAGGTTCTTGTGTGCAATTTTGTATTGTTACTCTTCATTTCTTTCATGAGAGTAGGTTCTTGTGTGGAGTGTTTCCTTCTATGCTAACAATTTTTACTGTAAAACAATCTTTACTTATATTTATTTTCTCTTCTCTCTTTATTTTTTCATAGAAAATAAATTCATATAGAAAGAATCCTCATGGATATTATTTTTGTTTTTAAAGTTTCCAACATAATATTGAAGGAAGGATTTCCATCATCAAATTCATATACCAATTTTTTTTAATCATTGTAATTTTATATGCCCAATTATTTTTCCTTCATTTTCATCCTCAATCTCATGCATGTGATGTCAAAGTGGATCCTTAAGTAATGATAAAACTTACAAGTATATTTAAAACTAAAATGTAAGAGTAAAATACCTTGGTATAATTCAGTCTCCATTTCCTTTTCTATGTCCTTATATGTTGGGAAAATCGTTGATAACTTGCAGTCCTAATATGCAGAAGAAGAGCACAAAAATAACAACAATATATATTATTGCTTGTTTTGAAAAGACACCATTTGTTGGTTTTCAACTTTTCTATTTTTTTTTTCTTTTTTTTTTTTTTTTACTTTTTTCCTTGGTCAGCCAACAAGCTGGTTTTGTAATCAAAGCTCTTTTTACTAGTACTTGGTCCATCAATAAGTTGTTTTTCAAACCAAGACCACTAAAAATGCCTAAGGGTTTTCGTTGGTTTTTTTTTTTTTTTTGAAAATTTTGAGAAATGATTACATGGGAAATATTAGCAACAAGTTTAATACATCCTCATAATACTTCCAAATTTATTGTTGAATTTTCCATATGTGTAGCAAAGTTTTTTATATTTATTTATCCTTGGTCTATGTATTGATAACTAATAACTCATGATTTATGTATGATAATAATGTTTCTCATCTTTGTTTACAATAGCTCAAGATAAGGTTTGTTCCACTTTATGAAGTTATGGAAATAAATACATTCATTATGATTTCTAAGAACGCTCCTTATCGTGAGATTATCCTATAAAATTCAAAATAAACAAAACCTTTCCATGCAAACATAATATCAGCCATATAAAATAATTATCAATAACATAAATATTAAGACGAAAATTTGAATACATATGGAGCAAATTATTTCATCTTACTTAAGAGTGATTGATGGTTTAGGAATTAGTATTATTAATAATGAAATATTATTGTGAAAAATAAGAACTCCCTTAGATAATTTCTCTTATTATGATAATGCATATGGTTTCATCTAATTCCTGAATATGGATGGAGTGAAACGAAATGAAATAACATTAATTATTTTATTCATGATCCATGTAGAAAAAAATAACTGTTATTTGTAAAAGGAAGGTGAAATCTAGATTTTGAAGATATTAATGAACACTTAAAAATATAGCACGGTTGGATGTTAATATTGGGAGGCAAATTTCAATGATGATGATAAAAATTGTTGACTACCCAAATATTTTAGATCCATTGTAACTATTATTTGCATGATCTTCTCCCAAAATTTTGCATGATTTTCTCTTATAATCTTGATTGCATGCATGATTTCCTCTTTTTATTGTATGCATTTCAATCCTAAAATATATTAATAAATTTATGCATGTAACCAAATATATTTGAGGCGTGTTCATTGCATGTAAAAATCATTAATTATTACAATCAATTTTATAAGATTTATTCCAAACATAGATGCAAAATGATTGTTGTATAGTTTCATCTTCAATGTTTAGAGTGTGACTCATTTTATCCATGTAAAATTCAGAAAATGTTTTATGTGTCATGACATATATTTAAATGATTTGAAGAATGTTTACCTCCTTGAGGAATGCAACCCCTTTGTAGATTGCAACCATCTTAGATTTTTCAGCCAACCTACATCAAAATTTAGTTCTTCCTTCAAAATGATGTTAGTAGTTACATTTTTCTACATAGTTGTGTTAGTCTGAGATGGGATGGTATAGATCCTAATTGTAGAAAAGTATATTCTAATATATTTGTATGAAAATAAATATAAAGAAACCATCAACTAAGTATCTCTTGTCACAAAATTTTCTAAGAGAAATTCCATCTCACAAGGAACTAGACAATTCTCTTAGAAAATTATGAATCTCCTAATAACACCATGGTCCTTGGAAATGGAACCAAAATGATGAGGCTTGTCAATCCTAAAAAATAATAATTTCAATCCAGGTCTAGTTTCTGAAGGAAATATGAAATAGGAGAGAGAGAGATATGGAAAACAGTCCCTTCTACCAAATCCAAACTTGAAGGGAATTGAATAACACTCTTGTAAGAATTGAAAGCACACTTGCAGGAATTAGAAGACACACTTGCAGGAATTGGAAACTCACTTGCATGAATTAAGAAAAAAATTGCATAAATTGAAATGCACTTGCATGAAAATGAAATACACTTGAATAAATTGAATCACAGTTGTATGAAAGTAAATAAAACTTGTGAGGAAGGGAAATTTCTGCATTGGAAAGAAAGGATAAAAATAGAATACATCTGCATTTTTACAATACACTATACACAAAAGGAATAATTACATGGTATGAATAAAAATAAAACAAAAATATAATTACATAATGGAAAAAAGAAAACATAAACATACAAATCCATCTTCCTTAGAATGAGTGGCCAACTCATTCCCCAGTAGAGGATTTTAATATATTTAAAAATGGATGGAACAAAACCTCAGAATGAATTAATAAGAAAATAATGGATATTACATTCAATGGTGTGGGAGGTTGTATTTATAATTTCATGCTTCAAACCCACTCCTTATTTTATGGCATACATATATATCTTTGAATTATTCCAATCCTACCAATTAAGATATCAATCCCAAAAAATATTTGGAGGGAGATGTATTATTGGAATCAAAATATTATCTAACTAAATAAGAAGATTATGAAAATATTTTCTCACAAATATTCTCCTTTTTATATGGTAGAGATAATTTATCCTAATGATTTGATTCTCTCAATTTATTATGAAAATAAATATTGACCCAATAAATAGATCAATAGTTAATTATGAATACAACCATACTAAAACTCATTTTTTCACAAATGATGAAAGTTGTAGGAGGTTTTTGTTTAAAAAAATTTTATGACCACAAACCTCTCCTAGAATATCCATTTGAACTTTTTGTATTAAGTTATACAAGACTCCAAATCTAGGTCTACAGACTCTGAAGCTAGAGTAAAATGGCTTAACTCTTGCATATGAACTCAGATGAAGATGATTATTTTTTTGATCTTGAATAAGTTTTCAAGAGAAATATGAATATGTAATTAGCTTTGGTTTTGGGTATATTATTGATAACTGGTTTTCACTTTCCCCAAAACTTGTACTAAGGAGCCACTCATAGAATTGCTTAACATTTCTGGAGCTAGTGAAGGAACCTCTAGAGCTAATGTAGTGATAAAATAACAATCTTTGGAGTTGATATGAGATATTTTGAATATCCCCCAAGGATAGTTGTAGCTAGTGTTTAGTGCTCAAAATGCCTTATTCAACAATTATAATAAAGTATGGACTTAATATGCACAAATTGACATCTTTTTCCCAATAACCATTAGAAATAGATAACAAAAAGATAACAATGAATTATAAATAAATAACCATGATATATACTCTTTATTTGATTCTAAATAAACCATAAGTTCATAAATTACACTTAGATTCACTTTATGTAATATATGCAAAGAATTTCAAATACTGTATAAAATGGGCCATTGTTTGGGCTCATCAAGGGGCATTTTCCCCTCTACGAATGGAACCTTACATTTTAATGTATTTTTTATAAGGTAAAGAGGGAGCTAATTTATCCCATGGCCAAAAATTAGGGGTATCATCCCTGGTTTGGTCAAAGACGTGACCAGACTCTTTTTTGTTGTTTTTTTAAGAGTAAAGGGGGAAACAAGTCATGGGAAAGGAAGGGAGTTTTTCCCTTTCTATTTGTGCCAATGATGAAACACATCCATTTTTATTTTTATGTGTTTTTTAAAATGGATAGGGTTAGTTACAATTGTGATGTGCCCCATTGAAGTAAAATAAAATGGTTATTAGGGAAGTATAGAAGGGGAATTAGGGGCAAAAATTGTGTATATGGGAAGGAGGAAGGAAGAGGAGTGAAGATGGAGGAGGAGCGATGATAGGTTGGTAGGGGAAGGGAAAATTGGTTGGTAGTGAAAAGTGTGGATAATCCTTAGTCATGGGGGAGTAAGGGACATGAGAAATTAGAGGATACATGTGGAAATGTCATTGAGAGCTAGAATATAGAAAGATAGAGGCTAGGAATTTTTCCTAGTCAAATACATGACCCAGAGGTGAACAGTGTGGTAGCGGTGCTGGAAAGAAGTGATAGTGTAAGGATTTTCCTCAGTTGTAGCTATGGATGAGAGAAGGAAGGTGACATGGTATAAGATAGGTAGTTTAAAGTAGGAGTTAGGAGAAGTAGAGGAAGGGTAGAGGTGTTAGACGAAGCAAGGAAGGAGTATTCATGGTCATTCCCTTGACTAGGAGGAGGGGAGGAAACAATGAGAGGAAGGGGAAGGGAAGATGGGTGAGGTAGGGAGTTGTGATAGTATGAAAGAGGGTTTTTTATGAGTATAAACATGCATTATATAGTGGTGGGTGAGAGGAGTGTTAAGGGGAAATCAAAAAAAAAGAAAAAGAAGGAAAGTTAGGGTTTCAAGGAAAAGGAAAATGAAATGGGGAATTTTTTTGGAGGGAAAGCGAAATAGAGTTGGGTGAGGTGGAGGTAAGCCTATGCATAGAGCGGTAAGGATGTACCCTAATTGTGGGTGTGATTGGGAGTGAAAAACTTTAAGAATATATGGGGAGAGGAGTGAAGAAAGGTGGGGAGTGAGAGGCCCCAATCAAATATGTGGCTAGAAAAAGAGGTGATCTTGGAAAGCAGGTTGAAGACATGACTTGCAAACAGGTAGAGGAGTGTATGGTTAGAAACAAACAAAGCGAGATGTTGGTTCTAGTTCAAGTGGGTAGACAAGAGCTTAAGGTCCAAGGGTAGAGTTATAACTACAATTGGATATAGACCAGTGTGCAAACCAATTGCATATGTACGTCATATAAAGGTGTTGTGGGTGGTAGAGGGTCCCATTGCAACATGTGGAGTTCAAAGAGAGTGTAAGGAGATGAGACATGCCACACCCACGTGGGAGGTTGACATTGAGGAAGGGAGCCACCTAGTTATAAGTAGGCTTATTTTTGGTTTTTGTAAGTTTTTTATATTTTTCATTATTTTAAGGTTGTTGTGATCGTTCCACAGCCACATCGTAACTTAGCTATAATAGGATGCACTCATAAAATGTAAAATTTTGAAGGGGGGTTTTATGGAGTATGGGAGATATGAAAATGTGGTTTTACTGGATGTAGGGTATAACTTTGGTGACACTACGAAACATATTTTTTATGCTTTATATATCAATTTTTTCAAGAGATGACTCAGCTAGAGATGAAGATGATTAAGGGGATTGGACTCTTTTATATCACATGGGTTGACTAGGTGTAGAAAGATAAATTCCTATTGAATTCACTCTTGGAGAGGTGGGATAGTGTTATGAATTCCTTTCATTTAGTGACATGTGATATGATGATCACTTTAGAGGACGTATGGAAGATATTCACCATTTTTATTGAGGGTGAGCATGTGATTTTGGTGGAAGATCCAACCATGAGGGATGGGCAAGTGGAAGATGCCATTTATATCACATGGGTTGAGTAGGTGCAGATGGATAGATTCATATTGAATGCACTCTAGGAGAGTTGGGATAATGTTACGAATACATTTCATCTAGTAACATCCGATATGATGATCACTTTAGAGGATGCATGGAAGATATTCCACATTTTGATTGAAGGCGAGCAAGTGGTTTTGGTGGAAGATCTAACCATGAGGGATTTGATTTTGTGGAGATTATATGGGTCATTGGAATATGGCATTGATATTAATAGTGGAGGTTTTAAATATTGTGACCTATATAAGCATGAGGTATGGTTTTGCATCATGGCATGTCTTTCCTTTTTATTTATATTATTATTATCCCATATTCATCAGGGTATAATTTCCAAAGGGGACTTCGTGAGGTGTTAGAGGTGATCATAGAGTGAGGTAAAGTCTATAGATGGGGGAAGGAACTTCTAGCAAAAACATATGCACAATTTTGGTAGTTTTCTAGTCAACTGTGGGTCAATTTGAGTATGGGGTACTATTCTAGGTGTGGGAATATGAGTATATAGTAGTAGTCAACCCATGTGGATGACCATATTCTATTAACGATTATTTATCTCTAGATGCATCATTCCATCTATGATGGAGGTTAAATTGAGAACTGTATAGGCACAAGCCATATGAGGGCATGATGGAGTACTATCCACACATGATATTTAAGTTAGAGATGAGTGATATCATATGGAGGTGGTTGGGTTTGTAGGATGGAGTGAGGATTCAATACAACTATAGATGGTATGGATGTTGAGGTGGGTGATTTGGTGGTGGGCACAAGAGACAAAGTTCTAATATGGTCGAGTGTTGAGACAATTTGGACTATGATATAGAGTACCTCCAAAACCTCTCAAATATTGATGATTACATTGGGATAGTTGGTTATTGTTAGTATACAAGGAGATAAGGGATGAGGATGACCCAATAATAGAACTTACTATGGGGGATGGTGCAGGGATGATAAGATATTTTTATACTTGGTTGATAGTGAATGGGATAAAGGGTCACACAATAGGAGTGATAGATGAGATAGCCACAAGATGGAAGTGATACATGTGAGGATGAGGAAGAGAATAAGAAAATGGAGATGAAGGATTTTGATACTCAAATACAGAGCCATCAATTTAAGGTAGAGTAGTCAAAGGAGGCCAATGATGTGGCCATTGGTGAGGTAGGGGTACATTTTGTGCTAGAAAATAGGGAGGGTGGGGATGGAGGGAAGAAAAATGATCCACTAACAAAGACAGAGGGATTGGTAGGGAATATTGATAGAAAAAGGTATGGGAAGGAGTTGATGGCATATATTGAGGTAAGGGGAGTAGTGAGAAATGAGATCCAATAGGATGATGATGTTGAGAGAGGTTGAGATATGGAGAGTGTAGTCTACTTAGTATTGACATCCTTGGATGAGGTGACAATGATTCATGAAATGATGTAGATATAGGTTGTGCAGTTATAGAGTGTTAATTATTTGGATCCATCTATGATTGAGGATTTGGAGGGATAAATGATATGTAACCAAACACCATGAGGCATAGTTACGACCTAAAGGTGATAGTGGCTAAGCGAGAGTAAAATCATTAGAATTATTTTCATTCAGAGGAAATTGTGGTAGCACACGAGTGTGAGAAAGTTAAGAGTATGTGGAGGAGACATTATCCCATGTGAGTCAGGATATAATAAGAGAGGGTGTATGCATAAGATACTATGAGGCCCTATTATAGATATATTTCTGACATGTAGTTGTATAAATTTAAATTTAATAATTTACCCTTTAACACTACTGGTTTTGACAATACAATCTTGTTAAGACAAACACACTATTTTTATCCCCGCTTAGTACATTCTGAGGGCTCTTGTCTAAATTTCTTAAACTGCACTTAATAGGATACAACCTTTAGTTTTCATGTTTTTCATCCCTGTCCATAAACGTCCACTTTGGTCAACTTGTAGAATCTGGTCCTTGTCCACTTTTATGGTTTTGGATTGACATATCCTCCATTTTATATTTAAATTTTATATTCTTTATTAGATATTCTAATCCCTCTAGGTCAACCTTTCCATGATAATTTATGTTTGGAGCCCTATATAAGCAAATAAAACTCACTTGATTTACAAATCTAATATTTCAATGATCTCTTATTGTAAATACTAGCACTAAAGGTACCTAAGGCTCCCTAAAATAACATAATATTATGCATAATCTTTTGGGCATAAATCACTATAGGTTTGATGTACTCTACTAGGTCAAGGAGTTTAGCTTCCCCTATTTGCAAAAAATGAAGCATCCTCATCTCAAGTTCCAGAAAGAGCCAAAATCAATCCAAGTATTGTCAAAGAGGTTCAATTTTCCAAACCACTTACATTCATTCAAATATTACATGTTATGTGGATAACGACATGTGATTTTAGGCCTCTTTTAAGTATTGTCAACATTGGTGGTGCAAGGATTGCACTTCAATTTAACTACTGCTTATTTTATAAGATCTCATATCCATGGCTAGGGTTTGAGTTCTTACTTAGAGTACTTATAAAGATTCATAGCATGAGTGGAAACTAAGGTTTTAAAATTATAATTTTTTTAGGTATGCGATAATGTTACAAAGTTAGAGAGAAGGGTTAAAACTATAAAATAGGTACAAAACCATATAGATGGTTCCAACAAATTTGTACGGTCTTGCACCGGGTTACTTTCTAGCTACAGTTTCAAATATGAAGCACTTACAGGTTTATATCTCCCAATTATAATAGTATGTACACTCCTAACTTCCCATATCCATCAATAACAAACTAATTACACTCATTCTCTTGTGTTTTTACAAGATCTCCTATCCATGGCTAGGGTTTGAGTTCTTACTTAGAATACTTATAAGGATTAATAGCATGAGTGGAAATTAAGGTTTTAAAATTATAATTTTTTTTAGGTAGGTGACAATGTTAAAAAGTTAGAGAGAAGGGTTAAAACTATACAATAGGTACAAAAACATATAGATGGTTCCAACATATTTGTACGGTCCTGCACCAGGTCACTTTCTAGCTATAGTTTCAAATATGAAGCACTTACAGGTTTAGATCTCCCAATTATAATAGTATGTACACTCCTAACTTCCCATAACCATCAATAACACAATAATTACACTCATTCTCTTGTGTTTTTAAGATCATAACATATTATATACACTAGTTGCAAGAATTAATGTATTATTTTAATATTGTATGATTAATGTCTAAAGTTAATTAATTAGAATAACCTCATGTAGTGGTTTAACAAAAATATATATGTTAAACCCTAATATCACAGAGCCACATATGATAAATAAATTCTAGAATACATATTTAACACAAGCATTAAGCTAATAAAGTATGAAACCCTAAGTGTAAGAGATAAATAAAAGGACTTAGTTGATTTACACCTGATCCTGAGATGTTCTAAACCAGGAAGAATAATGCTCAGATTAAATTCTACAACTATCGTATAACGTCGGACTAGAGCGCCTAGATAGGGTCAGGGGAGCCTGGGTGTCAGAGTCTGCTATTAATCACCCACAACTGTGAAAGTGGTCAAAATTTGATTTTTTGGTGTCACACAAGTGTTGATGATAGTCATTTTTGGTTTCTTATATGTTCACACCTTTGATCACTGATTGTTCCTGTAACCTATAAAGAGATGTTCACCTGCAAAACCCTCAAACTACATCAAATCCCAAAAATAAAGATGCAATATGGGTAGTCAGACTGACCTCTCGGCGGTCACCTGATTGAGTGAACTTATGACCGAGCACTACACTACATCTTAGACTCCATGTATTTCTTATGAGTGTGTGAAATAATCTAGGGTGCCCTAGGATGCCCTTGTGCAAGTGCACTTGATAGCAAGATAGCTAGATGTAGAAATGTAGATAGAATGTGTGGATGGAAAAATGAACTTCCCCTTCCTATGCAAGTGTATGAAAGAAAATGCATTCCCTTTCCCTTGAATGGATGCTAGATGGATTCCTTTAGTTCTCTTAAATTTTAGATGCAAGCTTAGGTGATGATAATAGATGTTTAGAGCTTGGTCCCTTATTTTAAACACATAATTTGTATTTATATGATTCCCTTGTTTGAATTTTGTAATTTGACAACTGGAAGGAAGATCCCATAAGTGAAATAAGATTCCCAAAAGATAAAAGAGACCAAAAATAAGTGAGTAAGATAGAAAAGGGTTCAGGGGCACCAAGAGGGGATGAGGGTGCCTGGGACTGGTGTCTTGGTTGGGTGCTATTGTTTGAAGTCATAAAATATAAACAAGTAAAGTACCGACTTGGCTATAGGGTGTAAAAGACCATAAAGAAAAAATAAACAAAGCAAAGAGGCCAAAGATAGTTGTCAATTACTAGTTTTCTCACTTAGGAATCATATAAATGCAAGTATGCTTTTAGGACCTAGAAATGTACCCAAGTGTGTGATTTTGTGTCTACATTTTCCCCCACTTTATGTTCTTGAGTGAATACTCGATAACATAAAGTAGATAAGATATTTGTACCTGATAACCATGTAGAGTGTGATGTTGATAGCATGCGAAAGAGACAAGTGAAAGTGTGAAGTGATAAAAAAATGAAGCGTGGAAGCTAAGAAAGAGGAAGTGACCCTAGGGGTGAAGCATATGATGTTGTACCATGTTGTATGCATTGTTGTGTTTGATGTAGGGATTGCTTCTTATTGCATATTAAGGACAAACCTGTAAAAGAAGAGTGAAAGAGTAGTCAAAGCCATGTATTATGAAAACTCTTGTAAAAGAATGTAAAAGCATGTAAATTTGAAAAAGTAGTAAAAAAAAGTGTGCACCTGATGAACATGAGTGTAAAAGGATAGAAAGATGTCCTAAAAATGTTGTAGAAGAGTGATTTTTTTGGGTGATCTCATGCCAAGAGTGAATTTTTTTCATGTGATATCATGCCAAGAATGAGTTTTTTGGGTGATCTCATGCCAAGTGCAAGTTTTTAGGTGATCTCACACCATGGAAGAAGAGTGTTGGGTGAGAGAGGTCTAGTGTTACTCTCCTTCCATGACTGCTTCCCAAATAAGCACCACTACAGATGGTACATCCCCTTTTTTTTTCAAGTTGTACCATTTTAGTTTCGTATTGTTTATTTCGAGATGAAAGTGGAGAAAGAATGCATTCTTCTTGCTAGAGGATTGTACATTTATACTATGAAAGTTGATATGTGAACTATTGTAAATTGTGTTGATACTTGAGAAAGTTAATTGTATCTTCCCCCTAAGACATAGTTCCTAGGAGAGGTCATGAGCACCAAGTGTTAGTTTATATAGGATGTTGGATTTTGTGTTGAACCTAGGACCCAAGTCAGATTCTGGGTCATTTCTGTAATTGCATATTTGTTATGTTCCTATGTATTGTGCATATCTAAATTGTAGCTCTGATTTGTTGTATGGGGTGACTTGATTCACCCAATGTATCCCCCCCTCATTTGGGGTGCATGTGATGCTGATAGGAGCATGCAGTTCCAAAGGAGAGGACCTAAAACTGATTTGAAGTGAATACTGAAATAAATCCCTGTGGGGGAGGGAATGTACATGGTAGAAACCAAGATACATGCAAATAAGATGGCTAGAAACATGTGTTAGTGTAATCAAATATAGTATGCATATAGAATAGAAGATAGTGCAATAAGAAAAGAAGACAAGATAGACCATGAAAACATGGGTTTCAAACATGGGACATCGCTCACAATGTTACAAGACAATCAGGGCCGAAACTTTCAAAAGCATACAATGTGCACACAAGAAAAAGGGCATAGCCCGTAAACAATAGCATACAATGAAAACAATAGAAATAAAAATGTAATAGACAACCATGGTGGCATATAGTCCTGCAAAGAAAATGTTTCACATGAAGCACTTGTTAGCATGTTAGAAAGATATAAATTATGTCAAAAACGTGTATGTATCAATGAAAATTGATGTGCTAGTAAAGAAGGAAGTAGTATATAATGAAAAAATAACACCTGTGATGTGTGAGAAAGTAGATCTCCCCTAGGAGCCTCAGTGGGACTGGTAAGAGGTACATTGTGCCAAGCATCGTTTATGTGTAAATATGTTGTAGATTTGCATTCACTCAATTAAAGAACAAGTGAATGCATGTGTATATAGAAAAGATAATGACATACGGAGTATCCTGACTAGCATAGTAAACAAAGTGTACATGTAAGTATAAGTTAAGAAAGAGTAAGTGCAACCAACATATGCAATATGTTTGAATGAGTGGAATGGAATGGAATGCAATGTGAATGTCATAGGATCAACATGCCCCCCAGAAAATGTGGATGAGTATGAGATGAGGTTAATTTATAAAAATACCCCTTGACAATCAAGAATGAACCATAGAACAAGAGTGTGTCATCGGGAAATGGTTTGAAATTATGTGCTAGAAAGATAGATCATGAAGCATAGAGCGTGAAGAGTGAGAATGTGATGAGGTTTATTTTAGATTTAGACCCTCAGACAGTCGAGTATGAACCATGGAAATAGAGTGAGTCATAGGGTAATGGATTAATGTGTGTATCGAAATGTATCATGAAGTTCATAGCACGAAGTGTAAATTGATGCTTAGAAGATAGGATAGTATGACCATGAAACTAGAGTACATCATAGCGTAATAGTGAAATTATGAATCAAAGGGTTTATAGTGATTCTTAGAAATACACATTAAGTGTGATAATGATAGAGGGATAGAGACAAATGATAACAATGTAAGGATAGAAATCTATGATGCCCCCCAAGTGTGTAAGATGATGGAGATCTAGTATGATGTAATGGCGATGGATGGCGAAGATTGAAATGGGATCAATGGTAAGGAATAGTTTCAAGATTTGAAAATGGATGTATTTGTAGGATTGGAAGTAGGAAGTCTTGAATGTGGTCATTGATAACATTGTAGAGGACTTGAGAAGAGGAGGTGTTAGTCACCGATTTTGAGAGAGTTGCTTATTAGAATTTGTTAACGTGGTAGAAGACTTGAGTAGGAGGAGGTGATGTTGGATCCTTGAGAGGTGATTTGCTTAGTTGGAGTGGGTTGTATAGGCAGGAAATTGCTTTGAGTGACCAAATAAGGAACATTAGTAATTGATGGCATGATGCTCATTAGACATAGATGAAATCAGATTGAAGGAACCCATTGGGATGTAGCATTTGGAGATGAACATGTAACATAATTTTGTTGTAAAAAATGAAATGATACCATAATGCTTAAGGTGTCCAATTATTCATTTTAAAGCATAGAAATCATTGTCATTATGTCCATTAATTCGATGATAATGGAAATATGGATGACCTTGATATTTTGCAAGCTGATAAGAAGGATAGCAATGAGTAGTATGGAAAATTGATCAATTGATGATGAGGAGCTATGAAGAAGAATATCATGTTGCTTAGCATTGATATCAAACTTGAGAGGTGATGGGGAGTGGTAAGTCTTGAGGTTCATTGATATGAGCACATGTAGAATACATATAATTAGGATGAGATGTAGAAGAAGAATAAGCATGGGATCTTGAGAATAATCCTTAAGATATTGGATTTCAGATTTAAGAGATGTAATCATGGATTCCATAGCTTGAAATTTTTCTTGAAATAAATAATGTAAAGCTTGAATTGACTCTAAGATAGGTTAATTAGATGGAATATTAGAAGCAATAGAGTCATGTATAAGAGACGATTGAAAATGGAACTTACTTGAGTGGGTGCATATTGTGAGGGAGATACATAGTGTCTAGGGATTTTTGGACGAACAACCTTAAAATTAGGATGCTTTTGAAGTAAATCATGCAAAGAAATTTGAGGAATTTTAGGAGCCATGAGAGAAGAAAACTAAGGATCCCAAGAGTATTTGAATGATGGGTTCACCAAATGATTTAACAAAAATAGCAATGCTAAACCCTAATATTGTAGAGTCACATATAAACTATGATATAAATGCCTAGAATATAGATTTGACATAAACAATAAGCTAATAAAATATAAAACCTAAGTGTAAGAGAGAAAGAAATGAATTAGCTGATTTCACTTCTGATCTGAGATTTAATTTGAACTGGGAAAACTGGTGAACAAAAGGGAGACTATCATCAATGCTCATATTAAATTATGAAGCTGTCAGATGAGGCCAAACCAGGGTGCCTGGAGTAGGATAGGGCATTTAGGCACTGATGACTGTTAGGAGGCACCAGTGACTTGCGAAAGTGAGCTTAGAATATGATTTTATAGAGTATTGCACAAGAATGTTGTTGATATTGTTGTTGGTCACTTGTATCATTGTAACCATTAGATCACTGAGTGTTCCTATAACCTGTAAAGATATGTTCACCTATAAAACCCTCAAACTACATCAAATCCAAAAAAGAAAGATGCAATATGGGGAGTTGGACTAACCCCGAAAAGTCACTTGACTGAGTGAACTTATGACCAAGCATTGCACTACATCTCAGACTCCATGTAGTTCTTGTGAGTGTGTGAAATAATCGTGCCCTAGGATTCCCTTGTGCAAGTACACTTGATAGTGGGATAGCTAGATGTAGCAATGTATATAGAATGTGTGGATGGAATAATGAACTTCCCCTTCCTATGTTGTGTATGTAGAAAATACAGTCCCTTGTCTCTTGAATGAATGCTAGATGGTTGCCTTTAGTTCTCATAGATTCCTTTGGATGCAAGCTTAGGTGAAGATAATAAATGTTTAGATCTTGGACCCTTATTTTGAACACATATCTATGTATTTATATGATTCCCTTGTTTTAATTTCGTCATTGACAACTGGAAGGCCGAACCATAAGTGAAAAAGATACCCAAAAGATAAAAGAGACTAAAAATAAGTGAGTAAGATAGAAAAGGGTTAGGGGGAACCTAGAGGGGATGAGGTCACCTAGGTGTTGGCATCCTTATTTTCACTAAATTGGGACTTATTCCAGTCCCAACAGCTAAAAAATATATCCAATATCGGAATCCAATATTGCTATTTTTGGATTCCAAAATGTCAAATATTGGAATTATCAGCACTCCAAAATCACACATATTGGATTCCAAAATCGCACATATTGGATTCCAATATCACATATATTGGAATCCAGAATCACATATATTGGAATCCAAAATCACCTATATTGGAATTATATGTACTCCAAAGTCCCATATATTGGAATCCAGAAAATCAAATATTGGAATCCATTATACGGGCTAGCATATTATTTATGCTATGTTATAAGGGCTAGCATCCACTGGGCATTATTTATGCTATGTTATAAGGGCTAGCATCCTTTGGGCATTATTTATGCTATGTTATAAGGGCATTATTTATGCTATGTTATAAGGGCTAGCGTCCGTTGGGCATTATTTATGCTATGTTATAAGGGCTAGCATCCACTGGGCATTATTTATGCTATGTTATAAGGGCTAGTGGCCACCAGCCATTAATTATGCTATGTTATAAGGGCTAGCATGCCAATCCATTATTTATGCTATGTTATATGGTCTAGCTGACGCTAGGCATTATTTATGACATGTTATGTACAGAACATGTTTCTGATTTATATGGGATAGTGAACATATTCTCTTTTCCTTCAATGGTTGCAATGAAGGCCACAACGTAGTGTTAAATTTGATGCCCGTTTAGACATCTTTTATCATTTTTATATAGGCTAGCGGCCGCTAGGCTAATGACTTTCAAGAGATGTGAGACACTTCCAGGTTAATTTACTATGATGTGATTGAACCTCACTATAACTAGAGAATGATTGAAGATATTCTGAAGAAACTAGCAGAGGGCGTCAATCCAGACTATGAGAATATAATTAAATGTATGTATCTACTACATATTTCAGTATGAATTAATTTTATAGTGCATCTATGTATCTATGTATCTGCTACATATTTCGGTATGACTTAATTTTATTTGCATATTTTGGTACGAGTTAATTTTAAAATCCAGTTCTTTTATTATGGCATCATGATTGTTGGGGGAACCATAATATAACTCATAGAATAGGTAAATATATTTTCACATCATAGTCCTTTAAGAATCATATATCTAAAACCTGCACTACTCACCATAGAGAGAAAATCAAATAATAATTGACTTTACAGTACTTGTTGCTTTCACATGATTTGATAAGAAGCATGTTAGAGCCAAAGTGATTTTGGTCTACATTGAAGCAATATTGAACTAAATGTGAGATAAAATCTTTATGTTAAGTGGAAATAAGTAAAAGACTCCATAGAAAGAAGGAAAGATGCCTACTTTTAAGTCTGCTTTGCTTCAATTTAAAAAAAGAAATTTTTTTTGCCTTGGAGTGGACCATTCCACTCAGAGAGTAAGATTATTTTTTTTGACATTATGTAAAAGAGGGTTGAGGGGACCCTACCCCATACATAACGAAGCTCCCAAATAGAGCAAGATATTCAATACTTGAACCATACAAAAATATAGTCTGATCTAAAAAGAATCAAAACTAACAGCCAGTACAATAAACTAACAACAATAAAAACACATAGAACTAACAACACTAAACAACAACCTAACATCAACCACTACTTTTTCATTTTCTCCAAGTTGGCCACCAGAGTGGCCCATTCCTTAGCCAGTGATTCAATGTTAGTGCCCAGAGTGGTTACATCAGCTTCAGATAGTTCCATTTTCCTCTTCTTCGATGTCCCCTGCTCTTCACATTTTCTGTAGGCATTAGCCAATTTGTCTGAGAGTTTGAAGGTGTTGTAAAGTGTGCTTGATAGTGAGAATACTCCACTCAGTGAAGTTTCTGAAGCATAGCCTTAAGCTGATCCACATCACTGTTTAAATTCTTACACTTTTCTTGCAGAACCTCCATACTGCCACCCTTTATGACTTGAGCCACATCCTCAACTTTCATCTTCATTGCATGCCAGTCGTTGAGGATAAAATTGGATAGTGATTTTAGTAAGCTGAGTGTCACATTTCACATTTTCAAGGTCTACAACCAATTTAGCAAGATCAACTCCCTCTTCCACACCACCTTTTCCAAGCACTTCCATTTGGGTCTTTTCCTGGGTGTCAAATGAAACCTGCCTCCTCTGTTGACTCGGTTCCCCTTTTTCAGCCTTCTTAACAGCCACCACCTTCACGTCATCTTGTTTTAGGTCTTGGAGGCCCTGTACTGCTTCAACTTCAACCACATTTTGATCATCCCCTACACTTGACTCAGGGTATTCGCTAGACTCCTCATTCTCATAATTAGTTTCATCTTCCACAACATAATCTTCAAGGGATTTTGACAGGAAACTATCCCCATTAACCATTTTATCCATATCCAAGATTGATCTTTTCACAATGGCCATAATAAAACCCTGATGCAGGGGAATACTGATTTTTCCTTTTTTGTAGTGGTCCAGGGTAGCACATAGAGAACAAAGTATATAGTATGGAAAACTAAAACTATGCCCATGTCTGAGGAAATTGAGCATGGGAAGATGGTAAGCATAGATACATTTGTGGCATCCCTCAAGAGTGAAAAACTGGATTAGGTTAAGGGCCACTTCATTGAATGGGGGAGGTAAGGAATTCCTAAGAAAGCCCACAAAATGAGGGGTGAGTTTTTCCTTACCTCACAGAAATAGCTTCATTTCATCCGCTGGATCCTTTTTGGGTTTGTAGACTTCACGTCCTTCCGTGGGCATGCCCATAACATAAGCCACCGTGTTGATTGATAATTCAATCTTTACTCCCCGCAGCACCACATTGCCCCCCATCCATTTCCTGGCCAACTGCCATGCCGATCTGAAATCCTTACTGAGCTTCTCGTTGTACCCCTCAAAAATATTTAAGAAAGGGGAAAATCCCATTCGAGTTGAACACCTCCATAGCCTCAGATTTAACATCATTGAGATCCCAAGGCTCAGTGTGAACCAAATCTTCCCCCATATTCCTATTAACAACCAGACTATCATGAAGAAAAACTCATTGTTCAATGCTACACAGACCCGACCACACAATTGCAATACCAATACACCAAGTAACAACATAAATCCTAGATTCCTAGAGAGGAGTAAATGCACATTAACATCCCTTTGGCCTTAATAGAGGAATAAACCCAAATTCCAAGAGAGGAATAAACCCAGATTACAAGAACATTAACATCCCCTTAATAAACTATGTGCACCTGCACTGCACTTGTAAGGAATTCCAAGAGAAGAATAAACCCCTGGTGGCACTCACATTACAAGAACATTAACCTCCCCTTAATAAATATAAACCCCAAGTGGATGCTCGCATTACAAGAACATTAACATCCCTTTAATAGTTATAAACCTGGATTCCAATAGAGGAATAAACCCTGGATTACAAGAACATTAACATCCCCTTAATAGTTATAAATGTCTGACGTCATTCATCATTAACCCCCCACGTCACCTTCTACCATCCTTGTGTACCTCAAAAGAAGGGACATGAAATCACTATGGACATTTTCCTCCCACACTTACACTTTAAATGACAATTAAAATTCTCCTACTCCCCTTGTCAGGAGGATATCTTTTCGTAATTAAATATAGATATGAAATAAATTAAAAATCCTTTTCTAAAGGTAGAATTATGGTAAATCATTTTAAGAAGAATTTGAATTTCATTGTAATACTATTCGTCACGCTGGAATCCCAAATTCACAGAATAATTCATTGCAAATTAAAATTATTTTCATGATATCTATGAACACACTGATTGTTGAAGTGCCTGAAAATTTTTCAATTCTATATATACCTTAAACCGATGTGAACAATTTTTCAGCAGACAGTTTGAAGTCGAGAGGATAATATGACCTTAAAAAATCAAAGTAAGAGAGTTTATACTTAACGCTCGCTAGGTAATGCCAGTGTAGCTTATTGAGGTAAATTAACATTAATCAAATAAGAATTCACCAGAAATAAAAATGTTATGTACACTTTTTTTATATATTAAGATATCTATTATCATTTAAATCCTTTACTGTATTATAAATTTCCTAAAGATAATCACACATATTATACATATAAACATTATTAAGATAGTCAGCACATTATACAGAAACTTGTTGTCAAATAAATTTAGGGACAAATTACATACAAGTATCCCACATTTTGATCGATGAAAGGATACATAAAAAAACTAAAAATGAGTACAAAAGATAATGAGGCCAACATGTAACATGAATAATCAGGCCTGCAAAAAACATAGAGTCGTGAATACAAAAAAAAGAGTGGGAATGATAGAGAAACCCTAGGGTTCTGCCCAACCAAACATTGCAATAATCTTGAGAAAGGAAAAGGATGTGCCAATAACAGAATTCAAGTACTCCACATGATCAGGAAAGGGTGGGATAGGTTTTGTGAGCATGACCAGGTCTAGGGATGGCATGCTAGAGATAGATGCCCCATCAGATTGACAAATGCTTTGAAACAGAGTCAAAAAATTGAAGTAGGACCCAAATTTTAAATTCCAGGGCATCACAAATCCTGTTGTCAACCCAAAAAGGTGATGGACAAGGATTCAACCTTGCAAAGAGACAAGGAAGGCATACTTCTACCAGAGCTTTGACCAAACCCACATGATGGTCTGGGTAAATGAAATGGGATGTGACCGCCGTGACCACTGCTTTATCTACACACAACACCTAGGAAATTGAACACAAAGACACCTGCAATCTCAGAGTTTACATGAGCTCTTCGGTGCTCTGGAGATAATCCACACCCTAGGATGTTCACAATCGTAGTCATAACATCTTTGGAGTCTATGCGGAAGACATTGCGAAGATGACTGTAAGACACAGTAGAGATGAAATCATTTCCCACTTGTTTTTGCGTAAGAGGATGAAAGGAACATAGGTAGATGCCATGAGAGGGAAGGGGAAAACAATAGACAAAAACATGAGAAAATGAGTGAGGAAAGGTGAAAGCACAACCCAATTAAATAGTCCCTCGACTCATGTGAGGAAGGTCGACGCAATAAAAAATGGATGGCGTCATCAACATTTTCCCATGCATTGGCTAGATTATTTGATGAAAAGGATCTTATATTATATTAAATGCAACATGATACAATATTCTCTCAACAAAATAAGTGGGTGGTATGAGAGAAAGCCCCAAAGCCACAAGCACACTAGGCCAAGCCTAGAAAAACAACAAAGCAACAACTATAAGGGGGTCTGAGGAACACCAAAAACAAAGGCTAGATTATGAATAAAGGCTACCCCTGATTGATAAACACACATTATAAAAAATTGCATTACTAGAGACAGTCACACACATTATACAGAAAGGTGTTATCAATTAAATCTACCACACCACCCTTGGAGCCAGCCAGGATGGACAACGCATCTCCACCAGATTTTGAATCATCAGCATTGGATCCTGGCGGGTGGGGGTGCTCCAGCAGGATTTATTCTAAGGAGATGCCTGTAAAGTTTCACTGAGGGTTCTTGGTTGGTAGCAATGCCAAACTTGTGCCACTCGTGGTGCTATAGAGCACAATTGTTAAGGTGCTTTGGCCACTTTGCGGATGTGTGGTACTGGTGTGAACCACCTTCTGGTTGTGCTCATTGAACTTGTATTCCATGATCTTCTTCACACCATTTTCATCTGGCCCAATGATATTTGGTGGTGGCTGATGAAAATATAGGTCTTCATTATCCTCCTCTTTAAGCTCCCCCCATCAAACTCTATCAGATGCCATCACTATGTTTCTATTTTATACTGGCTAGTGGCCACTAGGATTTATTTGTTGCTTTGGAATAACATTTTTAACAGTTTTAAAATGTCATTAACATTATGTTTTAAAATGTATAACCCATTCCTATAAAGAGTGCAATATGTAACGCTTGTCTAATTCTCCTTAATCATAATCCAACATGTGTGTGGGGCATGTGTGTGTATCATTATTCTCCTATTCAAGCTCCCCACATCTCACTCTGTCAGACACAATCACTGTCATCCCTAGCTGAGAAAAGGGAAACACAGTGAAATCCTCATGCATGTCGGGGAAAAGTTATCACTGGTTTGCAGACACTCAAATCACTGGTTATCACAGTAAAACCCTACAAATAAAAATAAGAATACTTATGCTCATGTAAACTCCTTGTCAAGGGTGGACAATGCATCTCCACTAGATTTAAGCTTAAGGTTTTTTTTCCAATAAAAAATAAATGTTTTTTAATTTGGTTTAATCCCCACAGATCTGCCAAATCATCAAGTACCGAACAACATAGAATAACACTTGATAGCAAAAGACACTCTCTTATGAGAACATGTTTCTTAGAAGAACAAAGAAACCCAATCAAATCATTTGTATCATCATTTACGTTAAATTGGTGGAAGACATCAAACAATACAAAACTTCAACATCTTGCATTGTCTTAAGGGGTAAAAAAATCAGAATACAAATCATCTAGAAAGTAAACATCCACCATAAACATCCAAAGTAAACATAAACCATAAATTACTATTACTACCGTAAGGGTGGAATGGAAACATCAATAAGGGAGGATATGAGGGAGGTGATACATAGTGGGAGGGAAAGTAAAGGAAGGGGAAATATGTAAAAGAAGAAATCAGGGTAATGTCGTGCTCATTGAACTTGTATTCCACGATCTTCTTCACACCATTTTTGTCTGGCCCAATGATATTTGGCGGGGGCTGATGAAAATCTAGGTCTTCATTATCCTCCTCTTTAAGCTCCCCCCATCACACTCTGCCAAATGCCATCATTGTTTCTATTTTATACTGGCTAGTGGCCGCTAGGCATCAAAAATAAATTTTTTTTTAATTTGGTTTATTCCCCACAGATCTGCCCAATCATCAAGTACCAAACAACATAGAATAACACTTGATAGCACAAGACACTCTCTTATGAGAACATGTTTCTTAGAAGAACAAAGAAACCAACTCAAATCCTTTGTATCATCATTTACATTAAAGTTGGTGGAAGACATCAAATAGTACAAAACTTCAACATCTTGCATTGTCTTAAGGGGTAAAAAAATAGAATACAAATCATCTAGGAAAATACCACAGGAGTGGCCCATTTGACTCTGAGAATAAGATTATCATAACCATAACCATTGAGCTTATTGATAGCTCTTTGTGCATCCTCCCTGTTGAAAATTAACAAAACCAAAACCCCTGCTAACCCTTGTCTTTTGATCCATGGCCACGTAGACACGCGTGATGTGTTCAAACTGTCATTAAGATTAACATATGAAGATCTGGTAAAAAATCATTTTATGATTTCAGGGAAGCCTCCATGGATCTGCAATTCAATAAGCATAACATGTTTCTGTTTTATATTGTCTAGCGGCCGCTAGGATTATTTATTGCTTGTGAATAAGGTTCCTATCAATTTCAAAATGTCTTTAAGATTAAACCATGCATAACTGGGGAAAAATTTGTTTTTTATTTCAGAGAAGCCAACATCGATGTGTGAAACAAAAGTTTAAGAACCTTAAGGTAGTTACTTTATTCCATAAAAATGCACAATACATTGTTGGATTTGGAAGCAAAGTATATAATTCAAATGCCAATTGTGCGTTTGAACGTTTTCAATGATCTACACATGTTTTTTGCTCTCCTGCAAGTTTCAACCATGTACATAATTCAGTATAGATTTTTGAATCAGTCTTATAGTTTCCATCAAATCTCCAGTATGTTGGGGTTTTGAGAGTAATTTCTTCTTTGACCTCGTGTGACAAGAATCTCGTGTCATCGATCAAAAGTATATTGTTTTCACCATAGACATTACCATAAATGTCTAGTATCTGTTGGCTTGTTTTTTATTTGAGCTTACATTCTTGGCATCCCCAAATGAACCTGAAGTTGGTTTCTCACAGCCAACTAATTTTTTTGATGAACATGTATTTCACCATTGTTGAATCCATAAATGAAGACCATAAGGCAGTGTCAAAATATTTTGATGTAGTACTTATCAAGTCAGCACTAAACTCGTTCAAAGTATTTGGTATTCCTGGATCTAAAATTTGGAACCATATTACGAGGTATTTTGTCGCCAATACCAAAAATTCCAAACAACAAACCTTCAACTCCCAAAACTAGTAATTTCTGAGGCTTCCCAATAGGATCTATAAAAACAACTCAGAATCAATGTAAGCTTCCAAAAGTGATTAAAAAACAAGGCATCAAAGTATTTAATCACAACTCAAAAAAAACTTATAAAACTATAATATCATCTCAATCACAGTGAAGATATAAATACTGCCTACTTGTAAATTTGTAATCTCAACATGTAAAATAAACAGTGACCATATGACTGTATGAATGAATATCATTGTAAAAAACATTTTCAAATAATTAATAGTTATATATTTTATGTTTGCTGCAAATTTTGAATGCCCTCCACAACACTCAAACCCTGACACAGTATCTATGATATGTTTATGTACAAATTGGTCATCAACCACATATCTTTGAAACAATTTTCTTCATTGGATTTCTTCCCCACCATAAAATTTTCTGGAGGGTTTCCCTTTGGGCCCATTGTAATACACAATGTGTTTCTAAGGCCGAAAACAATACCATCTCTACTCCAAATCTTTTGGAGATATTTTTCTGCAATTTTGTCTTCTACACAACAATGTTCTTTACCCAAAATAATAAATGGTTTGAATTCAAATGCTAATTTTTTTATCAAATCCTTAATCATCTTTTCAACTTCGGTGCAAGAGAGATAGCTAGACCAAAATCCCACTTCACATTTTGTTGCCAGTATCTTTAAAAATTCCTTGATCCCACCTCGCAAGTTGAGAGTCTCCTTACCAAACTTGATTGTCAAGTCTTTGTAGGATTGGTTTTTCTCATAGAGAAAACCCTCCAAATCTAAAATAATTAAATAATCCATTTGGCCAACTACACAGAAGTAATTTTTTCTCAATTGTCCACAATTTGATATTAACCAATTCAAATAATCAAAATTTCAGAATGTTAACACTTACTGATTGAGACTCTGTCTTGGATTTCCTCGCACTCCCCCTCTGCAGGTTCTTGTGATGCTCATTCTATTTTTAAAAAAATAGTAATCAATTCAAAATAAATTTTAAGTCGATGTAAAAAAATACGTGAAACAACTCACTTTTATACAATATTACATAGATGTAGTTGTATATTAGCGACCAATAGGCGTAAGCCAACTGTACAAAAGTAAGTATTTTTCAATTTTCGGAAAATAAATATTAACCAATAAACCAAAAATTTACTCAATTCAAAATAAATCTAATTAAAAGATGCATGTTAGCGACTGCTAGGGTAATACATATTACAAATAAACTACTTCGCTATAGGTTCCTTCAATTATGAGGGTCTTATAAATGGTTTTCTTTATAATTGTATATGACTATCATACCATTTTCCATTTGCGAGTTTGTGCATGACGTGCCAACAACCTCCCCATTTGGCATCAAATCTGAAAAAAAATGAAGTTTTTATTAAAAATATGTAAACAATGACAATCAAAAACATCTTGTAGCGATAAATTTATAAAACGAGTATTTCCCACTCACCTTTTATAGATTCATTGGATGGATGGTCAGCGACATCTGGGGAAACAAGTTCAATTGGTTCTGACATACTAAGATCGACATCATCTCCTCTGTTTGTATGTGGAGAGGAAGAGATGGTGTCTTCCTCTATTGTTTGGTTGTCTGCATAAATATTGTATGTATCAGTTCAAATGCATTAAACTAATAGAATTGTTTAAAGTGATCTTAATCAATGTACCTTTTTTCAAATGAAAATAGTAATGTTGTAAAAACATTTCTTGATCATGCGATTCAACAATAAAAATTGTAGATAGACCTGAGTCAACCAAAGCTTGCACTGCAACACTACCGCCGTACAACACTATAACTGGAGAATTATCAGAAGCGAGTTGAGTGAACATATGAGACAAAAACCCATAAGATCTCTCATAAAGAAAAGGATGTGTCTTTCCTCGTAGGCCAATTTCTCTTGCAGTCACAATTTTCTGTGGAAGATGATCCATCCAATCCATTGTGATTTCTGTTATATCCCCATCGTGAACATCACAATTGTGCACATCAGTTATTGTGTACATAAGACACAAGCTCTTAAATTTTCTACTACTATCATAAAATCTGTAACAACCTTCCACTACTGATTCCCCCTTGTTTTTGACTTTTTGCATGTATTTTTTTAATGTCTCTCTTAACATTTTTGAAGAAGCAACAGGTATGAGGACAATAATTACACAATTTAGCATACTAGATCTGACAACTATAAGCAGGTCCATTATTGCATCGGAAGTGAGTACACTAGACAAATTACAGAAATATGTGATCACACATTCTGCATTGAATGGATTAGTTGATGGAATAGAACATATTGTTGACTGGAGCTGGAAGGGATATGCACATTGACAGGTAAAGTCTTCGGTGTCTTCCATCCTTGCTGGAATATTTTCTTCCATTGCACTCACATAGTAGTCTATAATTGTTTGAGTTGCCGCTGGGAGAACCTCTGCCACTTCATCATCAAATTTTATTTTTTTGATTTTTCACTTCCTCCAGAATCAAATTTTCTTTTTCCTTTAGGATCTTCTCCCAAGAGTACACACAACTGGCGGTAGTGAGAATTATGCACACCATATTTTTCAACAATATTTTTTTTAGTGCATTCTACCAATACACGATTACCTGGATATTTACTTTTAACATATTTTAGAAATTTTCTCTCATCTTTCTGTCATCTTTTACTCTTTTGCAGTAAGTATCTAAAGTCTCCGCTATGACACCTGCTTCAATAGAGTGAGTTAGCCATACTCTCCCTACTTGCACTTCATCTAGTAGAATTGATATCTCCTCATCAGATCATTCCTCTTGTAGGCCTGAAGTAATTCACCGTGAACCTTGCCAATGAATTTGGTTGAAAGTTAGGTTGGTTATCCTTAAAAGGAGAACAAGCTAGCCCACTGGATTTAAATAACTCAATGGTTGTTGTCAATTTTTTCCATATGTCCTCAGGTAAATATAGAAATTCATTTTTTCATGAAGGGTCTCTGTCTTAGACACTTTGAAAATAGCAAGACATTGCATCTTGAAACACTACATTGAAATATGAAATAGTATATTTATTTTCTGCATATTACAAAATTAAATTTTAAGAACAAATGTGCTAAAATTAAGTTTTGTTACCTTCAAATTATCTGACTTTGAGTTTCCCACTCTGGGCCTCCGAGGACATCCTAGGGATCTCCAAATCATTTGAGCCTTGTAGAGTACATCAATAAAATTGGTATCAATCCAATTTTTGTTTACATCATTTTGTTGCTGGAAAATTTTAACAATGTCTTCGCAAGGAGCGTGTGAAGACATAATGCGAGCCTTTCTAAACTGCATCTTAGTATGTAATGACTTGTATTTTCTTTCAGCCAAAAATTTTTTTGGGCACAAATCGTATGTTGACTGTCAAGAATGTAGAACTGCACTTCATCCCTTTTCAGGTCATCTGGATCCTTGAGTTACACAAGTTCCTTTGTAGAAGGTAAAAAGGGAAGAAGAAGTGCATCCCTCAGTGTAGGAATAACATTAATCAACATTGAATAGAAAAGAAGGTCAACATTCTCATCATGCACAACACATAATTGATATTGTGGAGGTGCCAAATGACACCTAGAAACTTCAATTGGAAAAGCATCACCATTGAACAAAAACAATTTTAATTGTTCAACATTTAAAGTTTTGTTTTCTCAAATATACTGGTCACTTTCTTCAACATCAAATCTGATTTGTTATTCTTTTTAATCCCTTGCAACTTTGACTTAGATGGATCTATCTCTAATTTAGACAAATAAGATCTCCTCAATGAGGTAAATAGATTTGCATGTTTTGGTGGAGAAAGAAAATCTTTTCTATTCAAATAATGAAAAATAGAAGAGGTATCCTTGGTTCTATACAATTTTTTGAATACCAAATTCATGTTGTTATGAAATTCAAGGGCATTTCCACAACCTATTTTGTCTGACTGCATGAAATTCCCCAAATTCCAACCATATTTAAGACAAGAGCATGCCTTATTTTCTCTAGAAGCCTTCATTTCAAGTTTCTTGAACAATGAAACTTCCAACTCCATGTCAAGAATAAGGCACTTATTCATTTCGACATCAATGCATTCAACCTGAATACACAATTTTTTCTCATCAATAAATTTTGAATTTAGTACCATACTGACTTCACTGACAACATCCTCATCAACAAAAAATAACCATAGATCACCGTGGTAATTTTCCGGGGAATGCATTTCTACAAACCAGTCATCATCTCTCTTTTTCATATCCTTTGATCCTTCAATCAAATGAATTTGTATGAATGGAGTGTGGCCAATGGAAGACATATTACCTGAAAAAAGGAATTAAACAAATTAATATTTCTTAAGTAATTGGAAAGGACAAATATTGTTTCTCAATAGTGCAATAACAATGAGATGTCGTATCTTAATGTCATTATTTTCATAGAGTAAAATTCAATAGGAATAAATATTTATAGCATAGTCGTTCACACAGGCATACTTCAACCCTCCTTTAGTTATAAAAAACAATAAATCATTAATAAATTTAAAATGTTATGCGTTCACTAAGCAATTTAAACAATTAGTCACTATTAAATTTGGTTTGTTTTTCAAGTAGTAATTTCTTTGCTAGAAGTGTAGACTAGAAGTGGCCTAGCATCTATATATTCTTATCAATGTAAAAAAACATATTTGAGTTACAGTACATCATTTTGAAAATTTGGAAACCAACATGGGTGATAAGGGTCAATAATTGAATATTTAATAATAACAAATCTTACATGTTGTTATTAGGAAAATGTGTTTGGTTCAATTAGTAATCAAAAGTTACGGTTTCCCAATATCAAGTGCCTTTAATAGTTTCATAAGATTATTTTATATCATTATTGAAATCGACTATAAAAAAATGTATCATCCACTAGATTCAATTAGTAATCAAAATTTATGGTTTCCTGGTATCTGCCTTAATAGTCTCTTATTTTATCCTTGATCGAATAACAAAAAAATCATGAAAAAACCTAATGGGTGCTAGGATCCTTAAGACTAATTACCTACAAGTGCTAGGCTTAATATTATGTGTTTGAATCTACATGTGTATTGTATTCTCTTGAATATTCTTGTGTTAATTACATGTATTCAGAAAAGTGGTAAATATTTTTAATTACGTGTATTCAGGAAAGTGTTAAATATCTATCTTGTCTTTGAATATTAGTTGTCTTCTCTTGTCTTGGAACATCAAAGAAATGAAAATTCTTGGTGACCACTAAGGTATCAATGAAAAATTTCAGTGACCACTAAATATTTAATCAATGAAAAATTCACTGTCTACATTATCTACAAATATTAGTGTTGGAGCATAATAATAGAAGTACATATTTTGAACCTGAAGATGTATCATGTTCATCTTGGCATATTTTCAAAAATTACCCGTTAAAAAAAATAGTTCTGTAACAATTTAATAAACATCGAATGTGAAAATATGTACACAAACCTTGCACATGAATAAAGGATCAGAGGCATGAAGAGAAATGCTTGTTTTATGTTTACCTAGTTATTCGTTGATGAAAGGCTAAGCTGGCGACTCTAGCCTCTACAATATTTAGGGAATCCATTTTAATGATGCAAAAAACAATCTCAATATCTTTGTTGTCATTGTTTGTAATTATTTTATATTTAGTATGGACTATCCATGGTAGAGCCAAGTCCTTGAATACATACCTTCGAGAAGGTTAACGCCTTATGTAGTTCTCATTTGATATTTTGTGTATAAAACGTAATCCATATATTTTCATATAAAAAAAATGCTTTACAACCAGTAAGCCTTTGTTTAATGAAAGGTAAGCATTCATTTGTTAAGGATGGTAATAAAGATAGACACATAGTTAGGCAAGTTTAGATTTTCTTTTACACATTTAAATTATATGGAGAACATATTTTTTAAGGGATTTAAAATAAGTACTTTTGAATATAAAGGAATTTAAGGCAACCCATTACTTGAGAATAAAATCACCTTTTATGGGTTGTCTATGTGTCACCATTTCATTGGATAATTTATTGATGAGACTTGATGTGACTTACTTTATTGGCTAGTTTTTATTTAATTTTTAACCTTAATTCAAACAACTAATGGTACTTTATTTCACATACCTAGTAACGGTCATTGGATCCTTTTCCCTAGCACAAGTAGATCATAATAGAAGAAGTTATTTGTCCCCTGGCTAATGACTTCAAATACTAATGAATTAATTATTGGAGGTGACTCCCATATTATTGCTAACACCATCGTTTAAAATAGATACCTTGTCAGGGATAATCAATCTTGTGTGATTAAAATTCCCTTTGTATACTCTCATTAATAATCTAGATTGGACCTTAAATCTTATCTATTGAGATAACTACTAAATAGGTAGGTTATGTGAAAAAATGAGGGAATCACCAACCATTTTGTGATAAGATTTGCAATAAATATGTTAATTAGTTGGAATCATCACCTTTTCAGTTTTTAAAGCCTGGAAAGCTTGTCTTAATTTCAAATGTGATTGAATATTAAATTTGCTAAATGCTCCCCCTTATTTCCACACCTTTTGGTTTTTCTCATGAGATTTCATTTATTCTTTCATGGTTGGACCAAGGTTTCCTTTCATGTAATTTTCCGTGGTTGTGGGTGAAATAGGATTTTATACCAAAATATCACGTCGTCGTTTGAAATCCATTTTTTTGGTTTGAATCTGAGGAAGACCTTGTTCCAATTGAGGGAGTTCTTGGAGATTATTATATTTATTCTAGAGGGACGTCTGAGGGTAAATGTAGAAGTTGCTTTGACATTCGTTTGTCATCTTCTTATCATTCATCTGACGAAGGCTTGGGCTTTGGAGATGGGTCGTCACTGGATCAAGCCATCGTATAGGGTTGGCATGGAAGCAGAAGTGGACAAAACCTTGAGTGTGTTGTGGTCCTTTCTTTCTGATGCTTCGCTATAAATAGGAAGGTTTGGTGTACGTAAACATTTTTATAGAGTTGTTCAAATGGTTTAATGTCCTAAATCATTTCTTGTTTGAAGTGGAAAAATGTGGTGAGAACTCGTTGACCATGGGAAGTAGGTCACTCCACTTTCCTGACCTAGATGCTATGTCTACCCAACTGCAATAGGAACCGACATGTTGGGATGTTCTTCATAGGAAAGTTCATGAGGCATACGATTGGTTAAAGAGTTAGGATAATGCTGGAAAAGAGCATATTTTTCTAGAACCACCAACGGAAACCATTTTCATGCCCATTAAGTTCAAGGTTATGGAGATGTCATCTGATTCAAATAAATAAGTGTTTCTAAAATCCATCATGTTGTATATTTGTTTTGGTGGTTATATATTGTTGTCAGTTCCATTGTTATCTATTCATACTGTTTGGATTACTAGTCTGGGTTTTTTTGAATTCCCAACCACTTGTTGTTTTTTGGAATTTTCCCTTACATCTCATTGTATCTGTAATGTAAAGGGAAAGGGACCCTTCAACCCTCCTTTAACTATAAAATACAAGAAATCATTAGTAGAAGTTTATGTTGTGCGTTGTAGTGAGTAATTTAAATAATTACACACTATTAAATTTGGTTTTTTTTTTTTTCAAGTTTTCAATTTTCTGGTAGAATTGAAGACTAGCAGATCCACTAGCATCTATATATTCTAGGATATCTTTTCCATTAAAGTAAAAGAAATCTTTATCGATCTTAAGGTTTGAGGGGCCTTTATGCAAGTGAAGAATTATCCTAGCAGCCACATCTCAAGACTGTGTTATGTTACACCAACGCCACGAAATGATCTATGACCTTATCTTCAATATCTTAGTGTTGGAGCTTAATTTAGTTTTAAGTTTTTAGTCAAGTCATTAATCAATATATCAAATGTAAGACAAGAGTTATCTTAGTGGCCAATAATATTAATTATTTATTATGTTTCACCAACACAGTGGAATAATCTATGACCTTATCGGCCCACTAGGCTTTGAATACCATGTGATAGACTTCCAATAACATATTGAACTCAGCGGCCTTAATGAAGAAAATTTTGTTTTGGAATATATGTATTCCGGAAAATCATTTAAATTAATCTTGTATTGGATTATTTTTTGTCTTGAAACATCAAACAAAGAAATTAAACATCCACCCTGTAGTGGTTGCTAGTCTTAGAAGGTAGTATTGTAACATCCAAATATAATAAAGGAGCTTAGTTAGTTTTTTAGTCGGGTCGTTATAAATTTTCCTTTATGCAAGGAAAAAAATATCCTAGCGGCTACTAATCTCAAGAATTTTTTATGTTTCACCAATGCTATTTAATAATCTTCGACATTAGTGATCACTAGGGCTTCGGATATCATGGTAGGATTCTGATAAATTAATACATAAATCTAAATTTAATGGTAGGAGAACTTTCTCTAAGTGGGACATGGAGGTAGGATTGGGTTCTTAATTTCCACCGAGCGATCTACATTTGAAATGCCCCACTATGTTTCACTTAGTCCATATGGATAATTTTGACCCCTTCCTCAAGGTGTCCCCATAGCTACTTATTGAAAGAATCCAATGAACTCAATGGGAATGGAACTTAGGTTGATGATTACAAACTACTTGTAACTCACCAATAGCCAAAGAACTTGAGTTTATCTTCTCTTCAAATATTTGTTTTCTAGTCATGTATTTGAGTAACATGTTGAACCCAATGGCCGCTAGGATTAAATTTCCATTTAGAATCATCAGTATTCAGGAAAGAAATGTAGTGAACAACCACCCTAGTAGTTGACATTCATTGAAAAAAGTCTTTTAAAATAATGGGGAGCATAGTTATATTTTCAATCGAGTGCTTACAAATTGTCCTGAATGGAAGAAACATGTATCCTAGCGGATGCTAACCTAAATTCTTTGTGATTTTACTGGAGTGCTATGTAATTATATTTGACCGTAGCGGACCTAGGAATATCATGCAATAAACTTTGAATAACATTTTTTACTCAGAGGTCACTTGGCTAAACTATTGGTGTTGGAGTTTAGTTTAGTATTGAGTTTTTAGTGGGGTCGTTAATCAATATCTTGAATGCCAGAAAAGAATTATCCTAGCGGCCACTAATATTAAGTATTTATTATGTTACAAAAATGTAGTGGAATAATCTACAATCTTAGTGGCCACTAAGATCTCAATATCATATGATAGACTTCGAATAACCCAGGTAAATTTGGGGTGGGGTGTATTGTGAGAAATGAGGTCGGGGACGTAATTGTGGTGGGCTCCTTTCCATTTCAAAATGGCACTTGCAACCTCGTTAAATCCCAAACCCTTCTAGAGGGTATCAAGCTAGCATTTGTCCAGGTAGAAGGAGATTACCAAGTCATTGTCTATGTAATTTCTAAGGGTTCTGCCATATCTTGGTACTTAAATTTCTTCATCTTCAACATTCTTTTTTTTGGCTTGGAAAATAGAAAACTTGGAGTATCAATCATGCATTTTGGGAAGCTAATAGTGCTGCCAAACTTCTTGCCAATGTGGCTATCGATGGTTCGGACATTGCATTGATATCGAATCATTCTGAAGATTAGGTCGGTCTGGTAGATATCATTTCACACGGACGAAGGTGCAGATTAAGCTCTCAACATTAATGGAAATAATGATGTCTTCCCAATTTTTAGATGGACGTTGGCATCTTTTTCCTCATTCTCTATGTTTCATCTTTTTTGTTGGTGAAACAATCATGGGTTTCCTTGGCTTCCCCTTCATCTCTTTGCATGGCTAGGCAGGAAATGGCATACTCCTTGGACATTTCTTGGAGGCACATCCAAGAAGTATTCTACTATGCTTCTATTTGCGAGGCTAAAGCTATCGAATGTCTGTTAGGTGAAGATTTTTTGCTCGAATCTCATAGGGTGCAAGCTAATTCCAATATAGCAACAAATTTTATTTCAAATTGTCTTCTACTTCATCCAGTTTTGGAAGAAGTTGAAGCATTGTAGCAGAGTATTTTATTTATCCGATTCATCATGTTTTTTTACACGAGGAATCGACAGGATGTCATATTCCTAACCCCTTTCTTTGGGTAGAAGAAGTCTACGAGTAGACCATTGGAGTTTGGCAGGGGATTCATTGGCTGGGTGAGAAATATAAGGAACTGCTTCTTCATGTAGAGAATGTACATGATTCCTTCTATCATGTCGGCCTAGATCCCAATAGATTACCACCCTTAGAGCTCCCCGAAGCTCGTTTTCCTATTGATTCAGTAATTGATCAACTCTATGCACTTAGGGATTGTGTAAAAGGATCCTTCCTCATTTTTCTTGGAAAGGTCCCGTTATGGGTCGGTGGCGCTGTAGGTGGCATTGGTCGGGTCGGGGAGGCATATTGGGGGAGCGATAGAGGAGGATGAGCTTGGAGTGGTGTATGAAACCACTCGTGGGATTTAGTAAGAGATCATGGTTTTTAGGAACCGTTTGAGCCTTCCTTCTGGCTTGGTTTAGGCTAGGTTCTTTGTTTCCGGGTCAGTTTTGACTCTCTGACTAGTTCTTGTCTAGCTTATTTCTTCAGAGTGTTTTTTGTTGTGAGATTTGGGTCCTTTGGTATTTTTTTCTTTCAGTTTTAGTTTTTTTTGTATGGGTGGGGTCCTATAACCCTCCGGTTCAAAGCTCCAGTCAAAAGCATTTAAAAAAACATATTGAACTAAGCGGATGCAATGCAAAAATTTTCATTTTGGAATATGTGTATTCTGGAAAACCATTTAAATTAATCTTGTCTTTGAATATTTTTTTTCTTGAAACATCAAATAAATAAAGTAAACATTCTCTATAGTGGTCACTAGTCTTAGAAGGTAGTATTGTAACATCTAAATATAATAAAGGAGCTTAGTTAGTTTTTTTAGTCAGGTCATTACTAATTGTCCTATATGTAAGGCAAAAAATATCCTAGTGGCCACTAATCTCAATTATTTCTTACGTTGTACCAATGATTTTTAATAATATTCGACATTAGTGGCTACTAGGATTTGAATATCATGGTAGTGTTAGTGCAAAATCACAGCACCCTTGGACGCACATCAGGCTTCTAGGTTGATGTTCAGGCATCCAGTGTGATTGCACAACATGGAAACCTCTCTCCAAGCGTGGGACTTGTAAAACCGAGAGAGGAATCTCCAGAGAAGGCTGGTTCCTGCTCCTAAACTACCTGCCACAAGCTATTCCAGTGCAGGCAAGCTAATCTAATCCTAATCTAACCATGCCAAGGAGACAGAGAGAGGGAGAGGGGAAGAACAACAAAAGCCTACACTAAAACGGTGATACACCAGAGAAGGAGAATGTTGAACATCTATCAAAACTGCCATGGGAAAAAGAGAGGTGAGCCATTGGGAAGGATGGACAGAAGCATCACAACCCCAAGGATAGATTTCACACAGAAAATGTCCCAAAACTCCATGAACACAGCTCCAGACCTGCAATGAACATTCAAACATGCACAGACACCTGCAATGAAGAGAGGCAAGAAGAAGACAAGCAAAAACGAGAGAGGATGGACAAATGCATCACAGAACACCGTTTTATTGCTCTAGAGGTTTGCACAGAACATCATTCCATTAATGGTAAAAGGCAGGAACGCCATTACAGAGAAAGGGAGGAGGTTCGAACTCCATTTTCAACCCTAGAGAAGAAAAGAAGGGAGGGCCGAGCAGAAAGAATGAACAACTTTTTTATTTATTTTGCCACTCCTTACAATATATAGGAAGAATGAGAGAAGGAAGAAAGAGGAAAGTCAGATCTCCTCCAACCACCTCCAGGTCGTATTTTAAATCATTTCATCATGGTATAAGTGACGGATCCTGGCAAAACGGCAGGCTGTCTGCTGCATTAAAACTGGTCGTTGAAATGTCACTTCTGTCATTACCATGTGTCAGAGCCGTTTCTCAATTTTCTCTCTCTAGAATACACCAAAACTTGAGATTAGCGCCATAATCATGTAGAGGATTTCACTAGCTTTCCGTTGATATAAGGAACATGCAAATCCGAGCTCTGGATCAAAAGATATGACGATTTGAGGATTTAGGGCACGGAACAGGCGAAAACAGATTTTTAAAGTATTTTCCCGTGCATTGCCACCTGGATGACACGTGGTAGACTCTGATTGGATGAGAAAGGTCTTCAGCCCGTCAGGTTTGGGATTCTCCTCTCCATATGCATCGGGTTTGGGAGGTGGCTCAACATATGTTTTCGCCCCATGCTTTTCCGACTTGTTTCCCTGACTATGAAACCCGATTTTCTTTGTGCGTCGGGCTTTCCAACCCCTCCGACACATTTCTTGCGCCATGTTTCTCCATCGTGTTTTCCCGACTATGAAACCCGATTTCCTTTGTGCGTCGGGTTTGGACGACCCGACGACATATCCCTTTGTGTGGGGTTTTCGCTTGGATACGTGGCAGCTTCTCATTGGTTCGGATCAGCGCTCGAAAACTCGCCCTTTGACTTTTTGACCTTTTCCCTTGTGAGGACACGTGGCAGCTTCTGATTGGCTCTTGGCTCCTTCGCGTACTTCACCTCCATTTGTCCCGGATGTCCCATTTGATTTTGGACCCTTTGTGCTCATTTCGGCCGATTCGGCCGGTTCGGGTATTTTTGGCCCGCTTGTCCCACTTTGCTTCGAACTGACTTGACCCTTTTCAGCCGGTTCGACCGGTTCGCGCCCTATTGTCCCACGTGTCCCAATTGCTTTTGGGCTCCTTGTGATGATTTCGCGTGATTCGGCCGGTTCGGGCATTTCACGTCCATTTGTTCCATTCGTCCCGAACTGTGCTGGACTGGGACTTAGCCGATTTTCACAAATTTTCCTGGCCCGAACTACTTGCTTTCTGCAACCTTCTCCGCACTTTCTCAGAGCTTTCTCCTTCCAACTTCGACCAGGGGAGTTAGAAAAAATCTGAGGGGACCCTGGAAACATGAATTTTGGCCCCGAATCAATCAATTTTTCTGGGACCTGAGAATCTGATGCATGTTATCAAAATTTACCCAGGGGGGGTGAAATTTTGATAACAGGTAGTATTCTGATAAATTAATACAAAAATCTAAATATAATGGTAGGAGCAATTTCTCTAAGCGGGACATGGAGGTGGGCTTGGGTCCTTAATGTCCACCGAGTGATCCGCATTCGAAGCACCCCACTATGTTTCGCTTAGTCCATATGGATAATTTTTACCCCTTCCTCAAGGTGTCCCCATGGCCACTTATTGAAAGCATCTAATGAACTCAATGGGAATGTAACTTAGGTTGATGATTACAAACTACTTGTAACTCACCAATAGCCCAAGAAATTGAGTTGATCTTATCTTCGAATATTTATTGTCTAGTCATGTATTTGAGTAACATGTTAAACCCAACGACTGATAGGCTTAAATTTTAATTTTGAATGCATGCGATAGAATTCAAATATACTATTGAGCTCAACAACCACTAGGCTTAAATTTCCATTTAGAATTACCAGTATTCAGGAAAGAAATGTAGTGAACAACCACCCTAACAGTCATCATTAATTGAAAATAGCATTTTAAAATTTAAATATAATAACAGGAGCATAGTTAGATTTTCAATTGAGTAGTTACAAATTGTTCTGAATGGAAGCAACATGTATCCTAGTAGCCACTAACCTAAAGTCTTTGTGATTTTCCTGGAGCGTTATGTACTTATCTTTGACCATAACGGATGCTAGGAATATCATGTAATAAATTTTGAATAACATTTTGTACTCGGAGGCCACCTAGCTAAACTATTGGTGTTGAAGTTTAGTTTAGTATTGAATTTTTAGTTGTGTTGTTAATCAATATCTTAAATGCAAGATAATAATTATCCTAGTGGCCACTAATCTTAAGTCTTTATTATGTTACACCAATGTAGTGGAATAATCTACGACCTTAGCAGCCACTAGGATTCCAATATCATGTGATAGACTTCGGATAACATATTGAACTCAGCAGCCGCAATGCAGAAAATATCATGTGAAGACAACAAATATTCAAAGAAATAAATTAAACATCCACCCTAGCAATCACTATTCTTAGAAGGTAGTATTGTAACATCCAAATATAATAAAGGAGCTTATTTAGTTTTTCATTCAGGTCGTTACTAATTTTCTTGTATGCAAGGCAAAAAATATCCTAGTGACCGTTAATTTCAAGTATTTGTTATGTTACACCAATGTTATTTAATAATCTTCAACATTAGCAGCCGCTAAGCTTTGAATATCATGGTAGGATTCTGATAAATTACAAAGGAAATATAAATACAATAATGGTTCTTAGCTCGGTTTTCAGGTGAGTTGTCCTAGTTGTATTGTATGTGAGTTAACCAAAATCTTTGTGGCTGTTAGTCTCCCTTCTTGTTTGAAAAATGTATTCAGGAAACTCTTTAATATTTGTATTGTCTTGGAATATTTGTTGCCTTGTGTTGTTTTGTAATAACTAGGCAATGTTGTAAACATAGAGCTTAGTGGTCTCTAGTCTTGGAATATGTTATTTTCAAATTTAAAAATTGTTACTTTAGATTGGCTAATTTATCAAGTCGTTACTAACTGTAAATGGAATATATGTTTGTAAATAGAATGATTAACATTTATATTTAATAATATTTACGAGTACATATAATGTGCTTACCTTTTAATAAACATAAAAAAATTGTAAAGAAAACGCATTTAAATATTTCTACGTGGGAAAACAAATATAAAAAAAACTACGTATATCAATGCTGCGATCAATTTAGAATCGAATATTGAAGAATTAGTCATGATTATTTCTTTCATATTAAAAAATCATTAAAGGAAGTCAAAATGATTACATATACTATACAAAATTAGACCATTATGATTTATAAAAAATAATATGTGAATCATTTTTTTTGCTAGAGATAGATGCCAGTGTTTACAGGAAAAAAATGGATGAAGAAGAAAAATAAATAAATAAAACTAGAGAAACAAATAGAAGGGCTAAAAAGGGAACCCGTTTAACAAACGTGAGTACTTGAGTGACGACTGAACATAAAAAATGAGTTTTTGAAAGGATTAAATATTTTAAAAGGGATTACAAATTCTTTGGTCATGAGCGGACAAAAATCTTCAGTCATGGGCAGACAAAAATATGGTTTTGACAAGAAGATGGAACGGAACTGCAAAGATGCCAAAGGGAAAGGCAGGGACGGACTGCGATGCAAAACACAATAACTGAATGAATAAAAAGTGGCTGTAAGTTCCTGCCATCAACTACAGTACACATACAATAACATATATGCTTTTGATAAATACTTCTTTTAGTTTTATTTGATATTTTGACATGCCTGATAATGTTTGTTTAAGCTCTGTATTCTCTCTAAAACACAATATCAGTGAGATTCTATTTGCAACCTATTTTACTTGTCTCTTTTGGTTTTATCCTCTGTGGGCCTCCTGATCTCCACTCCAACCCTTGATCTATCCACAATCACTATTTTATGTCTTTTTTGTGCACCCGCAAACGTGATTACGATAGCTGCCACAACTTACCGTTCAAAAAATCCTCCAGGAATCAAGCACTTGGACTAGTGAATTAGTGCATGCATGCATTGTATATTGATTTCAAGAGCTTATTTTCTATGCTTACAAAATAAAAAAGAAACCCTAATATATATTTCTCTTGTTTATTTAGTTTTTTCCAAATGCATTCAACAAAAGAAATTAAGAAAACTGAAAAAAGTGGTGAATAAGAAATCTCAAAATTTGAATTTCCACTTCTTAAAGAGAAAGTACAGGATTTTAAGATTTCAAATATTAGAATTTAATGCGGGAGATTTCACATACCATACTTTTAATTAACCGATCATTAATGTTTTCATTTAATTCGTGGCATATCGTGGGATACAGGGAAATGAAATTGATTAAATTTTACGTACTTTAGAAACAAGTGGGACAGTGACGAAAATTTTTTCTTTGTGAACACTCGAGAAAAACACAAATTTTAATATAAGAATAATAAGAAACCATTTACAAAATAGAAGTGAACATTAGGAAACAAAAATAATTAAATTTTAATAGAGAAATAGATGCCTAGTTAAATATTAATTTTTATTGAGTGCAACTTCGATATTTTCTAAATATATTGTGCATTAATTTGGGGGATAGGATGGGATTCAGAGGAAATTTATTAATACTACCTACTATAGAAATACATGGGACATCGATAAAATTTTCTTTCTGGATTCATCGATAAAATTTTCTTTCTGGATTCACAGAAAAAAGAAAATTGTTAATTTGTGACATAATAAAAAACCATTTAGAAAGCAAAATTGAACATTGGGAAACAAAAAATATTAAAATTTTAAGGAATGATATGTGCCTTGTTAATTATTAATTTTTATCTAGTGTGAATTTGAAATTTTATAAATATAATTAGCGATTAATTCAGGGAGTAGTGTTGGCTAAAAGGAATTAAAATTTACTAATACTACCTACTTTAGAAATTGGTGGGACAATGTCAAAAATTTCTTTGTGAACTCACGAGAAAATGACAAATATTAATTTAAGAATAATAAAAAAATATTTAGAAAATATAATTGACCGTTACGGAACAAAAAAAATAAATTTTAAGAGAGCGATATACACCTCGTTTATTATTAATTTTATTGTGTGCAAATTCGATATTTGTTTTAGTTATCATCTACATTAATTAAAAAAAAATCCAATAAAATGTGGCATCTTGAAACTTTAAACCAATTAATTACACAATTATATAATTGACACATTTATTAAGAATTTTTTAATTACCAATATAATTAACAAATATTTTTAACCTATAAAAATCCACATTATTAAGGTGTAACTGTAATCCATTAAAATGTTGCCACGTGGCATGAAATTTCTAATATATCTCTTGATCATCGATATTTTGGAGTTATTTATGCATTACTCTAGAAAAATTAAAACATAATTTTACTCTACACCTGAATTTGAGAGTACCTTATAGATAGGAAAGAAAATAGTGAACTCTATGCTCCATTAGAATAATTTTTTTGCAACAAAAAATTCAAAATAATAAATACTTAGATTTTATAGGGGATCAAGGTATTCTCTTCAGCACATGTTAATGAACAACTATGCATGTCGTATGTTGTCTTTTCTATTTAATGAGAAGAAGCCTAGTGGTCGCTAGCCTCTACAACTCCTAGGTTTCATTTCCAGCAATGTAAATAAATATCTTTACAATTTTCGATCACTAGTATTTTCATCAATTGTAATCTTATCTTATTGACTATACATTCCTTCCACAACCAAGTGTGGCACTACATACCATATAAATATTTCTCAACTTTTATATTACTCATAAGTTCTTTTGTGTCTAACACATAATTTATATCAGTTCGTATCAAGTAAAATACTTAGTGACCGCTAAGCTCCATTACTTGAACAAGATCAATCAAATAGTGGTTATGAAAGAAAATGCTTAGCGATTGCTAAGCTTCAAAACTCACCAGAAGGAATGATTATGTGGAAAATAGGCTAAACAATTTCTTGATAATATAGATGTTTTATGAACAAATCATAGTAATAGATATTAGTGGTCACTAGGCATTTTCCATAATATATTTTGATGGTAGATAGGTGAGATATGGAAAATTTTTATTCTCGAAAGCTATGGAGGTCTTTGCATAGTCGAGAAGAAATATGATTAATAAAAATGTTTTCAGGGTGCTCATATAACACCATAGGGACTGCTAGGCACACACCTTTGCATCTTTTCTTTTTTACACATGGTGTGCATCAATGAAAATGATTAGTGACCGCTAAGCTCCACTACTTGTCAGGAGGATTAGATTAGTGGCCACTAGGCTCAATTAATTTTTTATTTTGAATATAGAGATCAAACAACAGTTTGTATTAAAGCAAATGCTTAGTGACCACTAAGCTCGATTACTTACATAAAAGGAATGATTTTCCGGAAGCTAGGCTAAACAATATCTTATTTCGAACATAGCCCTGTAATAATAGATCATAATAATAGATATTATTGGGCGCTAGGAATTTTTTGTGAAATTTTTAGATGCAAAATTTGTGAGATATAAAAATTGTTTATTGTCGAAAGCTAGGGAGGTATTTTGAGAAAGTAATAGATTAGCGGCCTCAAGGATAAACTGTTTATTAATTTCAAAAATAGAGATAAAAAATAGTTTCTATAAAAGAAATGTCCTAGCAACCACTAAGCTTGAATGCTTACAAAACATAACACTCTACAATTATTGTTTATTGATAAATGAGAAAGGAATAGATTACCAACCTCTAGGCTAAACTATGTTTCTTAATTAAGAAAATAGAAATTAAAAAAAAGTTCGTATTACAAAAATGCTTAGCGACCACTAAGCTACGATACTTACATAACATAGTGCTCAGATAACAGATCATATGAATGGATGAAATGGTGTCGCAAGGAATTTTTTATGTCAGTTCATATCAAAGAAAATGCATAGCGACCAATAAGCTACATTACTTACTAAAAGGAGTGGCTTGGCACTCACTTGGCTATATTGTTTTGTTTTTAAAAAATATCGACAAAATAAAAATCACTGTCTGTCTTTGTGACAAAGATAAGAGTTAGAGCATAATAATAGAAGTACATATTTTAAACGTGAAGACTGTATCCTGATCATCTTGGCCCTGCATATTTCTAGAAATAACCCGTTAAACAAAATAGTCCTAAATGTTTTACTAAAAATGGAGGGAAAAGATGAACACGGGTCTTGCTCAAGAATGAATGATCCGAGACCATGAAGAAAAAAGCATGTTTTATGATTTCCAATTATTCGTTGATGACAAGGCTATTGGCTGTTATCCTATATATTGTTGACGAATCTATTTTAACAAATGCAAAAAAAAAAAATCTCAATGAGTTTGAAGTCATTATTTGAAATTATATTATATTCGATGAACTATCCTTGGCAGAGCCAAGTCCTTGAATACAAACCTTCGAGAAGGATGACTAACCACTAGAATTTTTGTAACCAATAAGCATCGTTAGTTAGTGTGGTTATGTAAATATGTAGTAAATTTTGAGAAGTCGATTTGCAAATGCGGAAGGTGTTATTACAGAGAATGTTGAAGAGGGTATTGAGAAAAAATGTTAGTGGAAAGCATGTTGTGTATAATTTGTGTAGAAGGAATTGTCTTTAACCAACCCTGTCGATACAATATTGTATCGATCAATTTTTCCCAATATAGTGGTTTGTATTGCCCAACTATATGATTTGTATCATGAAACAAGATGAAGTATGGAAGTTTTAGACTATTTTCATTAAATTTTAAGTAATGAGTTTTTTTTGTTCAAGACCACACCAATATTTTTTATTTCAAAGGAAAGAAAAATAAGGGAATTTTCTATCCTCGAGACTTGTCTAGCTCTTGATGGCATTATCAAGATTTGTGCACAGCTAGTCAGTAATTCATAGTTGAGGCTTAAATTTTTTTATTTTTTTTGTCTTGTGATGTTTAGTAATCATGGATGTAATCTTAGGATTTTTGTCTGCCAAGTTTGAACTCATGGCTTTGGGGTGTGCTTCCATACTACTGATTTTTTTGGTGAATATTCTTATATCATTTTACTTGTTAATAGAATATAAGATGTTATTCATAAATAAAACACACCATCAATCCCAAATTAGTAAATTAAAATTATATGTAAAAATTATTGAGATTACTCGAAGGACCAAATATATTTTTTATTTTTAATGATTATTAATAGTTTGAAGATTAAATTGTGCAGTATCTTGATATTGATTACCGAGGTTGTCCCCAACTATAGATTACGGACCCTGATCCCACCCAATGTAAATTAATAAATGTATGAATCAATAAATTAAAGTGCTAGAACATTGTTGGTCCGTTGCTATTGAATTGAATAGTAATGAATTAATTATTGGAGGTGACTCTCATATTATTGCTAATGCCACCATAAAAAAACTTGTGTGAATAAAAATCCTTTTGTACTCTTTCATTAATTACATATTGGACCTTACATGTTATATATGGGGAGGCTACTAAAAAAAGATTTTATAGAAAATCACGTGATAAGATTGGAAATAAATATGTTGATCGCCCAGACTCATCACCTTTTCCAATAAAGGTCGATATTAAATCCCCTAGCAAGCTTGTATTAATTACAAGCATGCGATGGCATAGTCACTCCACATATTTACCGATCCTCTCCTCCTTATTTTCACACCTTTCATCTTTATTTCACTGGATTTCATTTCATCTTTCATGGCCTTTCCAATGTTTCCTTTCATGCAATTTTCCACGTCGGTGCGTGAAATGGAATTTTATACCAAAATTTCACGTCGTCATTTGAAATCCATTTTTCGAATTGAAATAGATCAAGACCTAGTTGCTATTGAGGGAGTTCTTGGAGATGATTATCTTTCTCTAGAGGGACATCCTGAGGGTAAATGTGGAAGTTTCTTTGACGTTCATTTGTCATCTTCTTATCATACATCTAGCAAAGGATTGGGCTTTGGAGATGGGTTGTCACTGGATCAAGCCAACGTATAGGGTTGGCATGGAAGTGGAAATGGAAAAAACCATGAGTGCATCGTGGCCCTTGCTATCTGAGGCTCATTATAAATAGGAAGGTTTTCTGGATGTGGCCATTTTTTTAGAGTTGTACAAATGGTTTGACTGTCCTAATGTGATTTGTGTCTGGTGTGTCCAAATGGGGTGAGACAGAAAGGGAAGGAGATAGTTTTCTCCCCTTTCCTAACCTGGATGATATGTTTTCTCTGTTGCAAGAGGAACTGACACATTGGGATATTCTTTTCCAGGAAGGTCACGAGGCATACCATTGGTTAAAGAGTCAGGTTGTTGTTGGAAAAGAGCATATTTTTCTGGAACCGCCTACGGAAACCATTTTCATCCCCATTAAAGTGGAGGTTATGGAGGTGTCATCTGATTCAAATAAATAAGTGCTTCTAAAATCCTGTCAGGCTGTAACTTTTTTTGGTTGTTATATAGCCTTGTCAGTTGCATTGTTACCAAATCATCATGTTTGTCTTACTAGTCTGGGTTTTTTTGTATTCCCAATCACTTATTTTTTTGGCATAGGCCCTTAAGTGATTTTTTCACCAAAGTATTGTTGGATCGTTCAGGTTTTTTAGACTGATCCTCTCATTGTATCTATGATGTAAAGGGAAAGGGACCCTTCAACCCTCCTTCACTTATAAAAATCAAGAAATCATTAATAAAAGTTTTTGTTGTGCGTTGCACTATGCAATTTCAACAATTAATCACTATTAAATTTGGTTTGTTTGAAGATGTCAATTCGTTGCTAGAAGTGAAGACTAGTGGCCACTAGCATCAATATATTATAGAATATATTTCCATCAATGTAAAAAATAATCTGTACAACTTTAGGATAGAGGAGCTAATAGTGGATTGATGGCTATCTTCCCATCACTTTAAAAAAAATTGAGTTACACTACATCATTGTGGAAACCTAGAGGTCTTCACTTTCAAAATCTATGGAGGTCTTTGAGAAAGGAATAAATTTAATTCTCTTGCCCTAATAATAGAAGATAATGTAAATGGCTCTATTTCTTTTACAGAAACCTCTCCTACAACAATCTGTCTAGGGAAATTCCTGTCATTAAAAACTTTTCATGTTTTCCTACATACAGTTGTAGATATAAACACAAATTTTCTCTGCGTACCAATTCAGTTTTGTTTCTTATGGTTTTTGGATATCACCAATTAACTGATGCAAGAAATAGTAGTTGTCTTTTAAATAGCTTGGGTTCTAGAGACATTCTTCTATTGTTATCAAAAAAATTTGGTAAACTTGGATATGTATGATGTTGTCTAACAAAATTGTGGCCCAATGCAATGAACAACATCCATCTCAAAACCAAAATTGTTTGCATCTGTTAGGGTTCAGTACTACTATTGTGCATAATTATAGCTCTGTACCATTCAAATCATCCAAAGGTATTTACAAAAGTCTCTGCAAACAAAATGGAGCTAGGTGTTAAAACTAACATGGCAAGACATGATTTCATATTGTATAGATTATCAGATGACAAATCAAAAAGCAATATCATATTACAATTTCTTTATTGACACATCTATTTGTTGCATTTAGGTTCTCCAAGGTTGGTCATACTACACATGAACATGGATCTTTACATGAACGACGACATAATGAAAAACACAAAAAATATTAAAGAGAAATATGTAATTGGCTATGGTGCTACAAGCAATCTTTATAAATGTGATCTAAAGAATTCTAAGCCAATTTCTATAAAGAGAATGTACAGTCGCTACCCACTAAGCTTGCTTGCATTTGAAACTGATGTGGTAACAGTTGGAAGCATCAAGCATCAGAATCTTGAGAGTCTGCATGGATGTTCACTTTCTCCACTTGGAAACCTGATGTTTTATGATTACATGGTAAACAAAGTCTGTAAGACATCCTACATGGTGAGTAAAATGATTATGTTATGAAGAAAAATGAATTGTACATTGTAGATTCAATTTTTGAAATAGAAGTGTCCAATCAACCTCTAACCTTCATAGTAAAATGGATATTTGGAAAATCTAACAAGTGTTTTATTAATTTTTATTTTTGTATAGGATCATCAAAGAAGATTAAGCTAGACTGGAATGATTGGCTAAAGATTTCTCATGGTGCTGAAGAAGGATAACCATATCTTCATTATGACTGTAACCCACACATTGTTTACAGGGATGTGAAGACTTCTAACATTCTTTTGGATTATAATTTTGACAAAATTTTCAGACTTTGGCATTGCCAATTGCATTTCCTTGGCCAAACACCACACCTCTACCTATGTTATGGGTACCATTTGTTACATTGACCCAGAATATGCAAGAACATCAAGGCTGAATAAGAAATTTGTAGTACACTCTTCTGTTGTTTCCTGCTCGTAAATACTAGTCTCTACTTTGATAACACCTCCACTGCTACTTTACTCAACACTACTTGTATCCAAACTGGTAGTCCCATTCTAGAGGAAACAAATGTATTCATGTTTTGTGCAAATAAAATTGTCCACAAAAGGTGATGACTCCTCATATAAGATTTACAACTGTATATGTATGAATTTGTAACAAATTTAAAATGTACAGATAGAACCTTTCAATGTAAAGATGATGACAAATCAGTTTTGTTATTTCTTGACTCAGAAAAAATACAATTGTGGCACAATGAGTGTTTTGATTGATGTAAACTATAAAATAATGGTTCAATGTATCTTCGAGGGCATAAGACAACGTTTCTCACAAACAGTTTTCTTGCATTGTGTCAAGGATTATTTCATTTTCTTTCTCACGGAAGTGACTCATTGTTTATACAGAGAATGGAACAATTTACAAGCATAAAGTCTACTATCTTTTAGAGTAATAGAATTTGTGATATACATAAACTCCCAACTTTGTTGTTTGATTTTAATGATTACTCGCAGGTATAGTTTATAATAATAAACACTAGTGAACTTGTACAATCTAAAAAAACAATACTTGAGTTGTTACAAGGTATATTTCAGGGTGAGAACGTAATTTTATTGTGAGTTCCACCAGAAGTCAAAATAACACCACTAGCATTTAAGGCTAGTGTCAAATTTAAGGATATGTGCATACTAAACATTGAAAGTGTGTGCCTCACACTTTCAAAGTTTGAGATTCAAACTCTGAAGTTTGAGTGTGAGACTTCACACTTTCAAGGTGCGAATCTCAAACTTTGAAAGTGTGGGGCTCACACTTTCAGAGGGTGAGGCTCACACTTTCAGAGTGTGAGGCTCAGATTATTCAGAGTGTGGGGATATCACTTTGAAAGTGTGAGGCTTGGAATTTTCATAGTGTGGGGCTCACACTTACAAAGTGGTGGGGATCTCAAACTTTCAAGATCATGTGGCTCGCACTTTGAAACTGTGAGGCTCTTGGACTTTCAAAGTGCGAGCCCCACTTTCAGAGTGCAATCCCCACACTTTGAGAGTGTGAGGCTCACACTTTTAGAGTGTGGGGCTCACACTTAAATACAACGAGATCATGACTTATAATAGTTACTAGAAACTAACCTTACATCGAGGCTTTTTCACTTTCATTTTAATACAATGGGCTCATGACTTATAAGATTTAGTGGCTACTCACCTTAGATCAATGCTCATGACTTATAAGAGTTAGCAGACCTACTCACCCTTACATCGAGGCTCATGACTTATAAGAGTTAGTGACCTCTCACCTTAGATCGATGCTCATGACTTATAAGAGTTAGCGACCACTCACCTTACATCGAGGCTCATGACTTATAAGAGTTAGTGACTACTCACCTTAATACAAAAGGCTCAACAAATAATAGTTATCAGTTTCTAGCCTTACATACTCTCAACATTATAAATCTAAAAAATGGTGAAATTGGAATCCAATAATAGCCAAATTGGAATGGAATCCAATAATAGTGATATTGGAATCCAATAATAGTGATATTAGAATCCAATAATAGTGAAATTGGAACTAGAATAATTCCAATAATGACAATATTGGAATCCAATATTTCTACTAATGGATTTCGATAATATAATAATGGAATCCAATATAGACAAAAATGGAATCCAATATACGCAAAAATGGAGATGGATTTCTTCCAATACTTGAAATACTGGAGTCTCAATTCATTGGAATATGTCCCAATTTAGTGAAATAAGCGTTTTGACAATTACTAGTTTTCTCTCTTAGGAATCATATCAATGTAAGTATGATTTTAGGACCTAGAAATTTACCCAAGTGCATTATTTTTTGTTTATATGGAGCTCCCCTTACATCCTTTTAGTGTATAATCCGTTAATTTTAATAAGGGAGTAAACATTTGTTAAACCCGACTCGTGAAGTGAAACTTGTGCTCAAAACCCTAGTTACCCTAGGGTTCCACTTTCTATTTTGGTGTATGATTCTTCTACTCATCTTGTTTGTTCTACTTCTAGTTGTAATAATGTCTTCATCTCATGATCAAACCATATCATTCTTTAAATATTTAAATTGTAACATTGCATGAAAGGATGTGATCACTAACCTCATTCACACTTGCATTCATCCTGACACATATCCTTAGTATGTAACAACAATCCTTCTAGGGGATTTTATTTTCAATAGGATACCATATCTTTTAATACTTATGACCCACCTCCTCAAGGTGTCATTAAAAATTAACTCCCTATATATGTCCAAGAAACTATCTACAAAACTTTGGTGATGTGTGTTCTTATTGACAAACCATCGAGCCTTAATGTTTGGAGCATCTCTTTTATCCAAGGTTTAGGCATATATGTTAAGGATATACCTTCTAATATTAGCATTAAAATATTTGTAAATGTTCCTCACAGAGTATTTTATTATATCACTATTGGCCCTAAAAACTTTGAAACTATTTATTATGTTGTCTGTGATGATCCTAACTATAACATCATCCTTCGGAAACCTTGGTTACATGCTACACACATCACCTTAGCGCATGCTAGTCTATAATTTTCTCCTCAAGGATCTACTCATATTTATAGATGATACGCTTTCCCTTTTAAGAATTATTTTCTATGGAATTAGAAATCCATTTGAAATCACACTTACTATCTTCCTATTGTTCCACCTAGATAAAAATTCACACATTTACCTTGTGTTAAAAATCTTACTTGAATGCAACCTCATATCTCTCCATCCACTATTTAAGGCTGATATGAGAAAGCCTCCTATCAATAAATTCAATGCTAATTTTTATTATGAATATCATAGATGCATTGGGCACCATACTAATTGATGTGCTAAACTTTTTCATGTTATACAAAATCTTCTTGATGTACATTCTTTTAAATGGGATATCCATTCCAAGTCCACTATGAAACCTACTATTATCACATATTTTATTACTAGACATTTGGATTAGTCACTCAATATTTCCCCTCTATCTTTTCCCACACTCTACCTCCCATGGATAATTATATTGTACCCATGGTATTGGGATCATCTCATATTCCACTTCAAAATTTCACAATGATTATGGCTTTCAATTCAGTTACTTGGAACAATTATAGATATAAATATAATAATCATACACCTTCTAAGTTTCATGACCATATTAAAACTACATTTGATATGCAACCTCCATATTTCACTTTAGTAGTTATGTCTCTTATCGATGCACATCATCTTATGGAACCTTTTATAGATTTCATGACACTTTATACACTAAAGTACCTTATTTCTATAGGTATTACTGTCTCTACTATTTTACATATATTCAAAACCATTTATTAGGGATTTGTATGACTATATCTTACAATTACAAGGTGAATCTACTTTTTCTCATATATAGATCCTTATTCTGTTACTTTATGACACATCTACACCTATAGGGGAAAATACTATGTTATATCATACTGGATAGATACATCTCCTCACATCTCACATGGTGCTATCAGTATTATAGTTTCACCTTCCCTTGATACAAGGCATGACCCTTTTCCTAATCATCGTAATGTGGCCACATGATATATCGATATGAAATTTACTTATTCATGGATCCATGTTGATTTAACAAAATTAAATCTTAATCAGATGAATAAGAATAAATGGATATAGTAGTAAAAAAGTAAAATCTATCATTCAAAAGACAAGAAAATGTAAGAAATAGTATGATAAGAGTGGTTTATCTTGTATTCAAATATATTGTTTGATTCTAGGATGGAAGCTGAGTGGAAAAGAATGGATCTTGATTAAGTAAGCTTCATCTAGAAGGATATAATATGAAAATCCTCTGGAAATGACTACCCAGGGGAGGAAATGACCACTCAGACAGTAGTGTCTGGGGAATTCTTTGATTTTCATCTTGTCTTCTTCCTTTTGATCTTTTTCACTATAGATTCACTATAGGGTTCATGTGTCACACCTGAACCTATAAAAAACCCCTAGCTACCTACACAAGGATCAAGAAAACATTAGATGAAACAAATAATGCATGTGATTGAGTCAAACTCACCTCGGTGGTCACCCCAATGTAATTTTCATTGAGTGTTGTATTACATTTCAGAATCTATGTAGTTCTAGTGTGTATGTGACTAAATTATGTCTCTTGAAGATAGAATGCCATTGTGCCATTCACACTAAGATAATGGGCTACAACTAATTTTCCCTCAAAATGAATGTGTGAGATGTAATTCTGAAATAGCCCCCCCCTATGTAGTGAATAATGCATCCCAAAATGTAATCCCTAAATTTTTCTCTTTGTCCAAGTAGTAGATAGTAAGTAATAGCCCAAGTTACCCAACCCCTAGTAATAATGAGTAATTTGTGTATATAAATGATTCCCTTGTTTGAATTTTGTCATTAACAACCAAAACGTCTAACCCAAAGTGATGGGTAGAAATTTAGAAAAGATAACAAATGATGTGGAATTTTAAATTTGAGAAAACGAGGGAAAAGGATGGAAGCACCCAAAGGGTACAGTAGCACCTAAGCACTCATGTCCCTAATGGGTGGTACTATCTTGGATGTTTGGAAGATATAACAGAAAATACAGATCTGGATCATATGTTGTCCAATGTCCATAAGTAAATTAATCATTCAAGAAAATAAAATGAGAAGAGTATCAAAAATATAAAGTGATGTAAAATCAAAACATGTGTTGTTAATGTCTATTTTTCTTGCTTAGGAATCATGCATATAATGATGTACCTAGAGGCGTGGTGTAAATAGTAAGTGTGTGATTTTGTGTCTACAAATGTTTTACCTACAACTCTTATTATTTGTGATATGGTGTTGTGAACCTAGCCTATGGATCTCACAGGATTACATCCTTATTATGAAACTGGATTTCTCTTGTGCTACCCTCTCTCTGTACATAGTTAAACATTAAAAATACAAAAATATTGACATAGTTACAAAATCTAAAAATGCAAATAAGAAACCAAGACATGTACACATAACTTGATTTGTTGTCACTTTACATCATACATGTTATTTATCACTTTTTTTTGATATATAACATATCTCTTTACTCTTTACATACATGAATTCACACAATATATTGAGCTTGATACAGGATATACACAAAATAATACATGATGATAGGTTTTGGTCTACCCTTTACCCAGACTTCCTATACATATGGGGCCATCTATTATACACACAAGTGATATTATTTTATTATAGTTCCATTCTACTTCTTCATTATACTTGATTTTATATATTATGTACATGTTATATTTTGAGCTAACATGACTAACAAATGTGTCTTGTGCATGTTAGGAAATCAATCATTTAGTGCTCCATTAATATTTATGATTTAATATTTACTTAGAGGTAAATATATGTGTGTAATGTAAATGTTAATATGAGTTGTTTATTAAACAACTCATATAACAATATTAGTTTTGGTGAGTTTCAATAGCTCGCGTATTTAGGTGTTGAGAGAGAGATTTGTGGGAGTGTTGTTGAACAACCTCCTTGTTTTTAGGAATGCATATTCCTATATATATGCAATCTTGTGATATGAATTATAATAGATTATTATTGTTTTTTTTTTGGTATCGAGCGATGTCAATTAAGCCATGAGAGATTTTTTTTTTGTGAGCATTCTAGATATAGTTCAGGTAGTTTGTAAAAGTTATTGTATTGTGCATCTATGTGAATGTGGATAGCCTGTGCTCATTTTTGGTCAGATTAATTCTCTCACATGTCAAATCCATGTGCCATACATCTACCAGCTCATATGATTTGATCATCATCAGGCTTGAGATGTTTCTACAGGCATTTATTTTTAGATCGGGTGCATCTACAGTCACTGCCTCCTAATAGCCTACTCTTTAGTGGCTCGCGTCGATCGATTATATGTTTCCTACATTAATTCTGTGCATTAGATGAATGATCAATTCGATTTCAATATTGAAGTATTTTGTGCAACATTCAATCGTTGGAGTGAACAGTCAACTATGAGCTTACCCTAAATATTAGGCGAATCTACAGTCACGTGGAGGAATTATCTCCATTAGAAAGGTATTTTCATGCTTTTCTGGTCATTCAATGGAATTTAGTCTATAACAACGTGAAGGCATCAAATTTCTATTCTATGCATTGGTTTTCAGATACACATCAGCAATGAATAAAATTTTTGAACGGAGCATGCAAAAACACCAATGTAAAAGCCACGCATCCCTAGCTATCACTCTGCATGTAGATGCATATTTCTAGTAGAGAAGAATTACACCTTGGCATGCTCGTAGTCCAAGCATGAGAGAGGATATATATTGGTGTAGCTATTTGAGTGGATTAGTAGTTTTATAGCTATATTGAATATTGAAATAAAAACGTGGTTGAGTGTGATGTATTCACATTGTGTATTGATAGATCTGTGTAATCTATCAAAGATCTGACACCTGCAAATTGATGGAAAATTCATCGAGCTCATTTCCCAAATAGAAAGATCTAATTTTACATCGTCATTCAAATCAGGTGATTCACACATAGACTGTCCTGATGTGGAGCATTAAGCCTGACAAAGCTATCTCACAACTCTGCAGTCAACACGTCTGAAGATGTCTCATTCTCCATGCGGCCACTAAGATGATTTTTGAAATGCATATATCAATGCCATGCAGATCTAAGATGCATGCATTCAAGCTCTTTAAGCATTTTTTTTTTAATAGAAAAGTTGTGATGGTCTTCTCTTAAACGTGGGCTCCCCACATGCATACACCTCTCACATGTTGCAGTCAATAGTAAGCATGATGTTTCAAAAGGTGTATTGTTTGTCTTTATTTATTAAATAGTCGTTTTCATTTAAAAAGTAATCTCAGTTTATTACTTTTTAAAAAAAATTAGTCTAGTTGTCATATTGTCTTCAAACGCATTTTTGGTTGAAACCGACTTCCATTTATTTGAAGGAAAATATTTTTACACATGGCAGGTGAAAACTCAGTTGTTATTAATCAACAAAGATTTGTGGGAGATTGTGGATGGCAAAGCAAAGAAACCAAGAGATGCAGATGAAGCGGCAATATGGGACATCAATGATTGAAAAACCATAGCAATCATTGGATTGGGATTGTCTGATGCATATTTGCATCATATAGATTTGTCAAAATCCTCAAATACAATTTGGACTACACTAAACAAACTATTTGGATTGCAAGCAGGAAGCGTAGCAATATCACTAAAACAAAAGTTGTTCAGACTCAAAATGGAGGAAGGTGACAACATGGTGGAACACATAAGTAAGTTTTGTTTTGTATTAAATCAATTAGCTGGAATCAAAGTAGATGTTCCTAATGATGATGCAAAAGCAGTTTTACTTAATAGCATGCCTCCTAGCTATTCTAATATGGTCTTCACTTTGAGCGAAATCAATCCAATTCTGGAAGACTTGATTTCTTCTTTGATAGAGGATGAAAATAGAACAAATAAAATTGAAACAGAAGAAAAAGCATTATATGGAACACATGGTAAAAAGAGATACAGTCATTCTTTCAAGAAAGGTTCAACCTCCCAGGATCCAAAGAAAAGGCTTATTTGTCACTATTGTAATGTGTCTGGACATGGAATAATGTTTTATAAACAACGAGATAGGGATCTGTTAGATGGTAAATTGAATAATAAAGCTTTTATTTCTGAAAATAGAGAAGAAGAAAGTGATTGGGAAGCAGGATCCAACCATTCACATGACAGAGAAGTTACTGCTCAAGATAGTGAAGAAGAATTTCTCTTCTAAAAAGAATGCATCCACTAGAGGATGGAGGCATAGGAGGCTGGAGGTCATTCAGTGACCTCTCATCAGTCACCAACGATGGGGCCACACGAAGCTGTGCTGATAGTGTGTGTGTGAGTTTGCTTTCTTTTCAGAGTTGCAGTTGATTTCAGTTGTGTGCAGCATGATTCTTTTTTAGTGTTCATGTTTTGGTTTGAATACGTAAAATGTTCACATTGAGGGGGGGAACATGGTCTCAATGTTCCATTTTCTCTTTTCATATTTGTAATCAGTGAGCGGTATTTCCTACATAATTCCCTGAAAGAAAATCATAGTGGACAGATAAAAGCACAAAAGAAAAGCATCATCATGATATTGAGGTTGTTGGTTGTCCTGTAAAACCATCCCTGTTGAGGTTGTTGGTTATCCTGTAAAACCGTCCTTGTTGAGGTTGTTGGTTATCCTATAAAACCATCCATGTTGAGGTTGTTGGCTGTCCTGAAAAACCATCTAGATCATGAGCACACACAGGCGGCACACTACAGAAGGAAGTGCAATTACTCTTCCCCATGTTTTCACTAAGGGGGGGAATGTTAGGAAATCAATCATTTAGTGCTCCATTAATATTTATGATTTAATATTTACTTAGAGGTAAATATATGTGTGTAATGTAAATGTTAATATGAGTTGTTTATTAAACAACTCATATAACAATATTAGTTTTGGTGAGTTTCAATAGCTCACGTATTTAGGTGTTGAGAGAGAGATTTGTGGGAGTGTTGTTGAACAACCTCCTTGTTTTTAGGAATGCATATTCCTATATATATGCAATCCTGTGATATGAATTATAATAGAGTATTATTGGTTTTTCAGTGCAGTATTCAAACCTCTTGTTTCACATGTTTCTATCAAAATCAGTTTCTTTATTACTTTATCACCTTTTAAAACTCTTTATTTTATATATTTTCTTTCTACTTGTTTGGGTACTACTTTATTACTTCACTATTTTTTGCATGAGTGTCTTTATTTTCTGGTAAAACCATGGGTATCCCATGTTTGTTTTTCTATGTCTATATTGCATGATCTTTCTTCTCATGTTTACAAGCCTAAGGACCTTGATTATCTTGTGACACCATGGGTGTCCTATATTTGTGGCTCTATTACTTTATGTGCCGCTATTTACATATTATTGAATTTTAATTCACTATCACATGCACCTCAAAAGAGGGAAATTCATTTGGGTATATTCTACACATACAACATTCCCCATAGGGTATAAGTAATTAGAAATAACATCAAACATAATGCACAAATACATGTATATATAGGGTACAAGTACTTAGAAATAACATCAAACATAGAAAATTATAAAATAATGTATAAATTTACAAATGCACAACTTGGTCAAAACCATATAGACAGTTTTAAACTTTACACACATTTTTACCCACGGGTGCTTACACCATCTTTCTCAGAAATTTTAGATTTTTATCCACGTGCATATTTTATTAACATAATTTTAGATACATTTGACTTGGTTAAGATAAATTACAAAGGGCATGAAGTAATTGAATCCTTCACCATGGAACTCAGTTTTAGTTACAATTTTAGAGATCTTGGGGGCATGTGTCCTAATTATCCATCTACATTTCAATATATTACAATTACTATCTAGTTTCTATTTAGTTGTGTAGCTCATGGGAAGGGCATAGAGGAAATAATTATCTTTTAAATACAGTGTGACCTTATTTACATAATTGGGCTTAGATCCATCTAGAATAGTTTTGTCTATGGGGTTATGAAAGCTATCAAAGTGGATAATTTCTTCATAGGCAATCCTTCCTTTCCTCTCACATTTAAAGGGGAAGATATCAAATTTGTTAAATAACATTGATAAAATGTCTTTTTTATTCGTGGGGTGCTTCAGTACCTCACTCTTTTTCTCTTTCCCTCTTCTCCATTGTGTTTAGGTTTAAGTACCCAATACTCTAGTTTTTCCTCAGTACAATTGGGTAATTCTCACTCCCAATACCTTAGCAAGTTCAACAATCTAAATCTCCAAGTGCAAGTAAGGAATGGGATATTATCCCTCCATAAAATAAATAGGTGTATTCCTCCCATATTTTACATCTCTTTATTTCACTTTACGTAACTAAAAATTTTAAACATTATATCTTACATTGAAGTTAAATTTCAATTATCTACTATGGAAATTTACTACATTCTATTTTTCAGGTATCATCATGGAGGATGCCAACACTAACACAATGGGACATTGTAAAAAAATGAGTGAATACAAAGTGTGTCTACACACTCAGGTATATTTTCCTTTTAGCATGTAACTTTTATTTCATACTTAAAGGGGGTAAAATGTAAACACTAAAAATTATAAATTTACCTTTTGATACTACTGATTTTGACAAAACACTCTTACTAAGACAAACACACTTTTTCTATCCCCACTTATTACATACCAAGGTATCTTATCTAATTTATTATTCATACACACTGATATGTAAATAAATTTTGAGATCTAAATATATAAAATACATAGACAAACTCCACTTGATAGGACACAACCTTCACTTTTCATGTTTCTCATCCCTATCTAGAAATTTCCACTTTGGTTGGCTTGTGGAATCTAGTCATTGGAATATTGTACAATTTTGGACGAACATATCCTCCATCTAATATTTCAATTTGATATTATTTGTTGGATCATTTAATCCCTCTAGTTTAACCTTTTCATGATAATTTACCTTTAGAGCCCTATATAACCAAGTTAAACTCACCCCATTTATGAACCTAGCATTCTTATGATTTTATATTGTAAACACTAGTAATAAATGCACCCAGGGATCCCAAAATCATGTAAAATCTTATGTAAAATCATTAAGGTAGTAATAACTATAATTTTGTAATCATCAACAACCCAATTTCTTAATAACTATAAGGGACTCAAGGTCTTGGGATATTGGTGAGTTACGAGTAGTTTGTAATCATCAACTCAAGTTCCATTCTCATTGAGTCTATTAGAAGCTTTCAATAAGTGGCCATGGGGACACCTTGAGACATGGGTCAAAATTATCCATATGGACTAAACGGAATATAGCAGGTCACTCTTAATGTGGATCACTTGGCATACATTAAGGACCCATTCCCACCCTCATGTCCCACTTAGAGAAAATTCTCCTCCACCACTCCAGTTCATAGCTCTAGTATAATAAAATTGTTTACCATCCAAATTTTTGGACTCAAGGTCTTGGGATATTGGTGAGTTACAAGTAGTTTGTAATCATCAACCCAAGTTCCATTCACATTGATTCCATTGGAAGCTTTCAATAAGTGGCCATGAGAACACCTTGAGGTAGGGGTCAAACTTCTCTATATGAACCAAATGGAACATAACGGGGTGCTTCGAATATGGATCAATCAGTAGACATTAAGGACCTAAGCCGACCCTCATGTCCCACTTAGATAAGTTTATCCTCCACCACTCCAATTCATAGTTCTAGTATAGTACACAATTTTACCATTAAAAAAATTTATGAGCGATGGGAGCAAGCAATTTCAAAATTAGGAGTGAGCAGGAAAAGGTAGGAGACCAGGCTACAGGGGATCATGAGGAGAGTCCACTAGATGGTAGGAAATATGCACATTTCACAGTAGAAAAGGAAAAGGTGGAGTTGGAAAAGGGGCCCATAATGTGGGCAAAGAGAGTGGCAGGAAAAAGGCTCAAATAGGTATATTTTATTAACCTTAGCCTTGTGTGTAATGATAATGGAGTCTATTTGGAAATACTGGATTGGGTGGCTGATTGAGTTTGATATTTAATTAGCAATAATATCTTGGCTAAAATTATGGGAAGTAGACCAAATATGGAGGAGCTTAGAAAATGGGCTAACAAGAAGTGGATTCCCAAAGGCTTGATGGAAATTACTGCTTACACCAATGTTTTTTTATTTCTATCTCTGGAAGAGAACTTTCTAAAGACTCTTGTAGGATGCCCATGGTTTATGGGAATATTTGTGTTTTTGGTGCAAAAATGGAAACCTAGCTTCAATCCACTGGATATATTTATTAAATAATATCCCATCTGGGTCAAACTACCAGGGCCACCCCTTGAATATTAAGATTTTGACATATTACAGGGGATAGTGAAATCCATTGGATCTCTGGTTATCATTGATCATGTTACTTGTGTCAATACCATACTTCTTTTCACTCATTTTTATGTTAATGTTGTTCTAGAATCTACTCTACCTAGAAGCATTGAGCTTAAGGCCTCTTAGGAATTCCATTCCCAGAAAATTGATTATGAGTTTACACCGTTTATGTGCTTCTCATGCTTCAAGGCAAGGCATAATATCAAAACTTTTCTAAAGACCAAGGAAGAGGCTTCCCATAAAGCACAACTCAAAAAGAACAAGGGTAACAGTAGAGAAGATTTGAAAGGAAATGGTGTTATACAGCGAAATGATAGTGGTCCCTCGAATATTAATTCCATTTGGATGCAAGTTAATAAACCTTCAGAGGCTCAGGAACAAGGTTCAGAGGAGTCAGAAATGATTATAGAAGAAGTAGTAAAGGATGCAAGACATGCAAAGTTCAGTCATGTGGTAGCTGAGATAGACTCACAAAAAGTTGAGGAATTAGTGGTTATTGAATATCTATAGGAGGACAGTACTGTTAGATCTATAGTGCTAGACACAATAGATGTAATTTTCTTTGCTCAAAGGCATACAGAGGCCTTGCTAATTAGACATATCTTTAATGTGTTGGATGTCAACTTGGAGGATATTTCAATAGTGGAAGAGGATCTACAATGTGCTCTAGAGAAAAACAAGGACCCAGATCCTACAAAATCACAATCTGAAGCTCCAATAGAAAATACTAAGTTTTCTAATGACGTGGGCTTCATTGATTAATATTCAAAGGAAGTTAAGAAAATTCCCAGACCGTCTACAAAAATAAAATTGACCCCGATAAATAAAGGTAATAAAGAGGACATGATGGCCAATAAATCCTCTTCAGGAAGACCATTTAAGAAGGATAAAAGGGAGCGAGCCACAAGGAAGGATATTATAGAAGGACGTTAAAAACCTTTAGTGGTAAGACAAAAAACTGCTTCTTCTAAATGATTTTTTTGTCTTGGAATTTAAGGGGTTTAAATAACCCAATAAACATAGGATTTTGTATGATATTAGAAGGAAAAACCTGATGTCATAATGACTCAAGAGACTAAGATGAATCAAGAAAAGATGAAAGAATTTCATGTTTTTTTAGAAAGAAGTTGGCTTCCATTATCAATCTTCTGCAGGGGCTTCTAGTGGTTTGATGTGTTTGTGGGATAAGAATATGTTGGAAGGTTATCCTCTTCATAAAAGTCGACATCATATAGTTATTAGTTTCACCTCTGTCAGCTCCAGAAAATAGTTTATTCTCTTCAATATATATGCTCTAAATACTATTGTTGGTAGAAGGTTTCTTTGGGGGGAGCTAACCACTTTCAGAAGGATGTTTATTGATTTAAAATAGATTATTGGGGGATATTTCAATACCCCCATGATTCCTTCAGAAAATAATGATGGAGTCAATGTGTACACCAAGAGTGTGGAGGACCTTGCTAACTTGTTAGGGTGGAACGGATTGCTGGATCTAGATCTCAGTGATTCAAAATACACTTGGACCAATAGGCATGAAGGGTAGAACCTGATCCAAATAATTTTGGACCATTTCCTTGTGAATTTCCAATGGATCTAGGAACAACAATACTCACTCTTGCCCGTGGCTCACAAAGGATCGGACCATAACCATATAGTCCTCAATTTAAGTGAAAGAGAAAAATGTAAAGGTAAACCTTTTAAGTTCAAAAAATGTGTACTACCCATCCGTATTTGGAAATAATGATAGAATAATGGTGGATTTTTGAATTCAAATGAAACAACATATTCAAGGTGGCTGCAAATCATTAAAATGTCAAAATGAAAATTAAGGTTTGGAACAAAGAATATTTTGGAAACATTTTTCTTCAAAAAATGAATTTTTTTGAATATCTTTGGGAATTGGAAGAAATAATGGAACATGGAGGATGGAGTAACAATGAAAAAATCAAGGAAAAGTATCTTCTCCCTATGGAGAAGAGATCTACTAGAAGCAAAAGTTAAGAATTAATTGGCTTAAAGAGGGATACCACAACAAGAAATTTTTCCACATCTCTACCACTATTAAATCTAATAAAGGAGGAATCTAAGAAATTAAAAAATAAAAATGGTGAATTGGCTATGGAAGATAAGGATATTTTGAATACCATTGTCTCCTTGTTCAAAAAATTGTTTGCCAAAGGTCAACCTCTTTCTGAGTCGGCCATTAACCATGAGGATAATAGAGATCTTATAGCCATTCCTTCAAAGGAGGGAATAAAATCAATTTTATATGCTATGGAGGGAGACAAAACCCTTAGGATAGATGGCTTTCCTACATTCTTCTTTCATATGTATTGGGATATTGTTAAAAAATAAGTGGTTAATGTTGTGCAATATTTCTTTCATTCAGACAGCTTGTTAAAACCAATTAATCACACCTTTATTGCTCTCATACCTAAAAATCCAGAGGCTAAAGACTTGGGTGCTTTCAGACCCATAATACTGTGCAACACTATGTACAAGCTCATTTATAAAATTATGGCCTTCAGAATGAGGGAAACACTTAGAACTTCATTTCTCCAAATCAAGGATACTTTGTACCAGGTACAAAAGTTCTTGACAACATAATCACTATCCATGACACAATTCACTCTGTGGAACATTCCTGCAGGGAGACTATGATTGTTAAGCTTGACATGCAAAATTACTATGATAGGATATCATGGAACTTCATGTTCTCCCTTTTAAATAGATTGGGATTTCATCGTCACTTCATCAAAATGATGCAAGCCTACACCCAAGATCCTAGATTCTCTGTCATAATTAATGGGAAACTGAATAATTTCTTCACCTCGGAAAGGGGCCTTAGGTAGGGGGATCCCCTTTCTCCTTTCCTCTATATTATTGTTGCTGAAGATTTAAGTAGGTTATGCTCAAAATCCCAAAATGAAGTAAGGATTAAGGGTATTAAATTTTCCAATGCGGTTGGTAATCAAAGTTTGTAGTAGTTTTTGGATGACATGGTTCTTCTTGGTCAAGTGGTGGTCCAGAAGGCTCATGATTTCAAAAACATCACAAAAAAATATGAAGAAATTATTGGGCAATATATTAACTTTCGAAATATTTTCTATTTTTTCATCAATGTGAAGGAGGAGGAGAAAATCAGGATTGCTAATATTCTGGAATGTAGTATAAAAATCCTTCTGGACACTTATCTTGGAATGCTACTTTATGGGAAAAAATTGGAAGAAGGGGGATTGAACAAACTAATAGAAAGGTTCCATAAAAAACTTGCCTCTTAGAAAGGCTCTTTATTATCACAAGATGAAAAATCTCAACTTCTCCAAAGTAGCTTGTAGGGTATTACTGTGTATGTTATGTCCATATTCATTTTACCTATGAGGGTTAGGAAAGCTATTGAAATCATACAAAAGAGGTTTTTATGGACTGGTTCAGAAGAAAAGAATAGAATTCCTTTAGTATCATGGAAAAAATTCACTCAGACCAAGGATAGGGGAGGCCTTGGATTGAAGAATATTCAATTCATGAATCAAGATCTAATAACTAAGGTGGGATGGAGATTGTATAGAGAAGAAGGATAGTGGATTAATATTTTAAAAGAGAAATATTTTTGGCACTTTGGCAGAACTTTTGTTCTTTTCTCTGATCTAGAGTTACCTAGAGGATCAATATTTTGGAACAATCTTTGTCAGACTAGGAACCTACTAGGTAAAGGGATTAAATGGAACCTTGGGGATGGTACTAAGATAAAGTTCTGGGATGACCCATGGATCAAGGAAAAATCCCTTAAGACTGAAGAACCATGGAGTAATATTAGTCATTTCTTTACTTTGAAAGTTAGGGAGTTGGTTTACAGTTATTATAACTAAGAGAGGAATTGGGTTCAAATTTGACCACCTCCTAACTATTTGGGGGATTTATATCCCTTTGATGAACTTAATCATCTCCTCAAGGTTTTCCATATACCCCTAAATAGAGCTCAAGATGAATTGATATGGAGAAACATGGATTCTGGAGAGTATGAGGTCAAGTCTGGTTACCTACTAAATTTTGAGAAAATGGAACCTAATATTTTCTAGAAGAAGATATGGAACAAGAACCTTATACCCAAAATAAATATTTTCTTCTTGGAAGTTGTTAAAAAATATCCTAACTGTGGATTGGTTAAGAAAGAGAGGGATGATCATTACTAATAGGTGCAATCTGTGCAAATGTCAAAAAGAGACTATTCAACATGTTTTCCTAGAATGCACATTTTCCTTTCAAGTCTTCTCTGTTGTTCTTGGTTTTTTCAGGATAAACATGGTTCTTCCTAGGGATGTGTCCTTACTTCTTGATCAATGGAACTTCAATTTCTAACATGAACTGACCAAATAAATATGGAAATTGGCCCTCCCACATATTATGTGGGGGTTGAGGATTGAAAGAAACAATCAAATATTCAGGAACAAACCACATAATATGTGGGAGGGCCAATTTAGAAAGTGAGTCAGGATATTAAAGACAATGCCCAAATTTTAAAGATCAAATCATCTAGGGGTTTCCTAGATTTAGAAAAAAGCATTCTTAGCATCAGGAATATCATTCCCAAAAATCTTATGAATGATAGAGACATCCACAAAATTAGAGTCAAATGGTCTAGACCTCTCGAAGGATGTTACAAACTTAATTTTTATGGGTCTGCTAAGAAAAAAGAGGGCTCTTCTAAGGGTGAGGTCTTGTGCCTGAACATTTTGGTAAATGTATAAGGGAGTTTTTTAGTTCTCTAGGTAATCACTCCAACAATCATGCAGAAGCCAAAGCCATGTTATGGGGCATAAATATGTGCCTCAATTTGAAAATAAAAATCCCTCATCATTGAGGGTGATTATTTATGTGTTACTAATGCATTTAAGGATCAAATAAATTATGGATGGAGACTCATCAACATAATCAAGGAAGCTAAAGTGTTGATGGAATCATTTGACAGAGTGGACATTCAACATGTTTATAGGTGTCAGGTAATAAACTAGCGGATGCACTTTCCAATCATGGTAACAACATGAAAAATTTGATGATGTGGCCAGGAAAACGTATGCCTTGGAAAAACATTTAAAAATTAATTAATGATGATTCGACCTTGGAGACAGTGTAATGATGGAAACCGATATTCTCACACTTGGGACTTCAAAAAGATCTTTTATTTTTTGGGTTCTGGATATGCCTTATGTGTATTTGCAATTAGCCAAGTAGGCTGGACATTAGTGCTTCCATTTTGATTGCTTCCTAAAGAGAGACAGAGCGGTTGGCTTAGGATGGGCAGTGATAGGGTCAGAACTAAGCCATGACTTCTTTCCTCCATTTGAAAAATGACTCCAACCTTTGGAGATTGTTACATAGAGGAGGGTTTTCGAGGTATATTTAGCATGTCTAAAAGGTAACGATCCTCTGCTTTCTATGGATTTTGGAAATGCTTGGGTTGAGGGGATATTTAATCTCATGGGGGTTGAAATAAGGGTTTCTGAGGAGTCCATAGCTAAGGTTACTAGGATTACTATGGAAGGTATTAAAATACTTAAAGAAAAAACTAGAAGGAAACATGAATTAGCTACATTTTTTAGGCCTGGTGAATGTATTGTCTTATATGATGATGGTATAGCTCGCACTTGTCTCCCTGATCATTGGGTTGATGTTTTCCTTGTTGTGATGAAGTACTTGACCTTGGAAGAAAAAATTATGGAAGATTTTCTCGTATCATCTTTCTATCCTAAATTACCTTTGAAGGGACCAAGCTATGAGTCTTGATTTTTTCCTCTATAGGTCCCTGATTTATTCCATAGCCGATTTCAAGAAATGAAAATTGATGTTCCTTTACATCATGGTCTAATGCTTCTTCTAGTTCAAAATGGTAAACCCCTTATCCCTCCCTAGCCATTGATTACTAGTGACACTAATTCTAACCATGAAACCCTGGCATCGGCCATAAAACATATGAATAAAAATAAAGGGTTAAAAACATCCGAAGGTATTGCTGGTGTGCTCTGTAACCTAAAAAAAGGGATACATGCAAATGGTGAGGGTTCTAGTAGTAGAGAGAAGGATTTTATGGATTGGGAAGAAATTTTAATGAGATCTATGTCAAAAGCTAATACCATTCTCACTGTCAACAAGAACCTGGTCCATGAGGTAAGAGATTTCCACCAAAAAATTGAAGTTTAGAAGAATAGAATTGGGATTTTGTAGGTTAATTTTTGTATGCAAGAGCAGAGGATGTCCATCCTCTAGGATCAAGTGGCCAAAGTTGGAAGTAACAAGTAGAATATGAGGCTCGTCCTTAGTAGCTCTAACAGTGAAGATATCATGGATTTTGAGACTAAAGGAAAAGCTGATACAGAGATTGAGGACACCCAGATTGAAGATAAGGTTGAAAAAATGCCAAAGCGGGTGATTATCAAGGTTGCTAGCATGAAGGATAATAGGCCTAGTACTATAACCCATAACAAGTATCTCAGCAACAAGAAGAAATAATGGCAAGCCTTTTGTTGTCCTTTTGTTGTTTTTTGTCCTTCTAGTTTCCTGTTACTATCTAGTTGTTTCTCTATTTTTTATACAAAAATGTAATTTTTAATACTTCAGACTATGTGGAGTCTAGCTTCACTTTTGTGGTGGACACCCTATCAATATTTTTTTACTTTTACACCTTAGTTTTTTGGTGGTTTGTTTGTATAACCTCACTACTTTATATCTAAAGTGTTTTTTGATCCCTTCAAAACTATAATTTTTTACCTTGTCCAAAAAAAAACCTATAAGTTTGAATCACTCCACTAGGTCAAGGAGTTCAACTTTGCCCAATTATAAGCACTCAAACATCACCATCTCAAGTCTAGAAAGATCCAAACTCAATCCAAGCATTACCAAAGAGGTTCAAGTTTCCAAACTATTTGTATTCATTCAAATATTACATGTTAGGTAGAGAATGACCTATGGTTTAAGGCATCTTCAGATTCGTGCCAACATCAGCGGTGCAAGGATTACACTTCAAGCTAACTAATGTTTTGTTAAGGATATCCTACCCATGGGTAGGATATGTGATTTTATTTAGAATATTCAAAGGGATTCAATTTGATAATGAAAAAAAATTCCAAATAGGTGATAGCTTAGAAAGTTATAGAGTAGTATTCAGAGCATGCTTAACACTATACAACATGTTCAAAAATGTACTGATGGTTCTGAAATATTTGTATGGTCCTACACCAGATTAATTTCTAGCTACAATTTTAGAGACAAAGATTTTAGAGGTTTAGATCTCCTGGTTATAGTAGTCTGCACACCCTGAACTTCCTGGATCCAAGTGCACTCATTCTCTTGTGTTTTTGAGATCATAACATACTATATACACTAGTTTCAAGAATAAATGCATTATTCTAATATTTCATAATTAATGTTGGAATTTAATTAATCTAAATAACCTCTTGTAGGTCCCCTTACATTAGTGTACTTAACTCACCAATCTATTCCTTTTAATAAGGGTGTAAACAATAGTTTTATAACAACTTTTTAGATCATTGAGTTCAAGGTCCGGGACACATAGGACCAACATGGGTCATCCTAGGAGTGTTTCAATGCATCCAATGATATATTATATTAGTTATATAGCATAAGGTTTTGATGTAGGACCTACTCCATGATTGTATTAACATGTATCCATGATTTTGTATGTATAAATATATATAATACTATAAATGTGTAATGCTATGAGATGCATAATATGGAATTATAAATATGAACATATTTATTGATGTGGTGAAAATTTGATATAACACTTACAGGTGCATTAGAAATCTATGTAAGGACTCAAACACACGTGAAGTGAGCATGGATAAAACCAACAATTTAAAAAAAGTGTAGAAAACTACCAGACGACATACTATCCATTCATTCTATTGAGATCTAATGTGTGTTTTTATGAGTGAGTTACCACTCGAGGAAAAACCATTAAGAAACAAAAAATATGAAGACATGCTAGCAAATGTAGGTATGCGATTGAAACATCAATTATGGATTGTGAGTAATGGAAGGTAATTTTAAGCCATACATTTCTCGACTTCCAGCCAGATGTTTATATCCCTAATGAAGAGACATGTGATTCTAGTTACAACATCGCTATATTGCCAACGAAACATCCATAACCCTAGTAGAGACATTGGAAAGACCCCATCAAAAAACATTTGGATATTACTTAAGATTGTTGATGTTACTATTGTCTTAATTTTTTCATAATTTTTTTATTTGCTTTCTTTTTTTACATGATATTCAAATATATCTTATTTTTGAAGGGTTTTTAGAACCATTTTATCATAATGGAGGAGATGGGAGAGAAAATGGAGATGTCATTGGATATCATGTGATAAATAAGGCACTGTGGTATTTGTAACAAAATTTTTAAATTTGTGTACAGTGCATGGATATCTCAAAATATGAAGTCATTATTAAATCCTCCGAGTGATAAATTACATGCTAAAAAGTTGGAGTTAACCATGTAGAGACTAATGCATATGTGACTAGCATGAGTGTAAGAGATATATAAGCGTTGACACACCTATACAAATGAAGGTGGGATAAATTTTACTATGGATGTTTAGATATATACATGGGAGGTGAATGGAATTGGTAGTGCACATGGATAGTCACATACTCATTTTTTAATGTTTTGAACATTTTATTATTATTTTTTATCTTTTGACTTTTATATTATTTTTGCGATTTCACAATTTTTGTAATATTTTTGGTTTTTAGAAATTTGTATTAGTTTTAGAAGTTTTTGATTAGTTTGGTCAGATTTTGTAGTATTTAATTTCATTCCTAATGTTAATGTATTCATATAGGGAGAGGATCTCCTATGAATAATAATTCCTTAATTATCTCCACAAACCACTCTCACTAAATTAGGTGAGTAGTTCAAACAACTCACATCTCACGCATAAATAATAGGATTTGTTTCTCAACAACTCATTTTCAATGAACAATATATTATATTATATCATCCAAGATAATATAATTATATACACTCATAATAATGTGAGAACTAATCAATGATTTCCTAACATTCCCCCCTTAGTGTGAACATGGGCCAAAGAGCACTTGAAAATAGAATTGTATGCCACCGCATACTTTCAAGTCTACATAATGTTATCCAGATCTTGCCACACATGATCACCTACAAACATATCCTTCTTTCACTTCCATTTGAGCATATTCATCAATAGATCATCTTCCAACAAAGTATGGTAGTCAAAGGATCTCCATAATTATAGGATCACTGCAACCATCTTACCTCCTATACAAGTGTTTTTTACTTTTTGACACCTTCCACACCATATGATGCACCTTCTTATTGTTTAACACAAAATCTAGTAGTTCACCATTGTTGCTGACTTTCTGTTGTTAATTTGTTGACATACTATTGTAGTTTTGATGCTTGTTGACTAGTAGTTTCAAACAATCACTGAAGCATTCATATTATCTTGGTGATCAATCTACTCAAGGCGCATATGAGGATCTTACTCTGTAATTAGAAATGAAATCATACTATACCATTACATGTCTTGTTCTAGATCATGCATTCATTAACTTGTCTTCATAGAAAGATAACACATTAGTCACTAGGTAGGTGAGATTCATTGGGTTCATATTCACACCATCACCATATGGAACTACAACACCCTAGGATTCCTGATTCCAATGTCTATAGGCATTTCATGCTTTAGAAACAATCTTTCTTGAGGCTTCTTACTTCTAAATCAATGCATGCCCTTTAGACCTTCTTAACCAAACATTGACCTACAATGAATTCATATTGATATAGAGGATTATTGAATCATCCATACCTGGTTTAATATGATGGAGGAATCATTTAGGAGGATTGGATCCACATTTGATTGATCATACATATATTCTTCCTCAAGTTTCTTAACACCATGCCTTAGGCTCCTTATAGCTCTTCATACACTCAACCCAAATATTTGAATACAAACAGAGGCTTATCAAGACACAATATTATGTTTTCTAGATACCATTTAACAAGATTAATATGTTCCCCAACATTTATGCATTAGATCCCCATACAATTTACCCATCTCACTCTTTACCCTTTTCAAAGTCTTGTAAAAACTAGAATTTTTATATCATCAATAACTCAAAAAATATTTAGTTTTAGATCAAACCCTTAAAACACATTCTCAAAAAATGTCTCAAGACCTTCCATATAAAATTTTAGGTTAATTAGATTCAATTTTCAGAAGTTATATCCTCTTATACGGATCAATATGCATCATAACAGCCCCTTGATTAACCTGTAAAATTATGCTATTTTCTACTCTTTCTCCACGTGCCCATTCTTATTGAAATTTTGTGGACTTATTTATGATGATATGGAAGAGATTATTAAAAAAATTTGGGCTCATTCCACTGGGTAAAAATGAAGTTACATAGTTCCCTAGTTTAGGGCATCGAGCACACATTTAGGTACAAAAAATTTATAATGCATCTTCAAGAGTTATAAAAAAAATGCCCATACTCCACATCACCTGTGTCTTCTTCCTAGCTTATTAGTTAGAATATTTTATCTTGATTTGGTGGATTTTGAACTTCCACCTTGCTACCTATAGGAAAACCTTATGTGCACAATTCATAACATAATTAAAACAAGTCATCTAACTTCGTAGATTCAACATACATGCAATGCAATTCATGCATTCATGCTAAGGAGAAGTTTATAATTCCATTCACACTCATGAAATTTGAATAATATTTACTTATGACTGAGAATACAAGTTTTTTACAACACAAACACCATACTAGTCTTCATATTTTCATTCTTCTTTGCTCTTCCATACTAGAATTCCTTCTTCTTATTCTTCCTCATACTTTTGTCTGGCCTTCCACACCTTGATCCACTTCATAAGCTTGAAATTTGTTATTCTACTTTCTTAATTTGACCAAAACTCCATGTTTTCACCCATACTAGAAAATAGGAACCATTACTCCATATTTGACCTCTTACAACAATAACAACTTGATCCTAGGATATTTCAACCTCCACCTACGTAGCTATAACAGCTCACACTTGCATAGCTATAACAGCTTACACTTACCTAGGACTTAATAAACTCACTTACACATTCACTTATCACTCTTACAATTTTACATTATGGTGAAAACCATTACAATTATTCAAATACTTGAACTTAGATGGAAAGCTAAACTAGACAACTAGTATGAATTTGTATGCCATGAGGAGATTGATTTTCTTTCATGCTCTTGAAGATGCTTTTGCATCATACTTCCCCTCTAGAAATAATTTGAAATCCATTAAAATAAAATTCCTTCTTTATTAATTTAGTCTTCGTTGTATACCTGGGTCCCATGGTTTTATTTTCAATGTTAGTTCTTGAGTCTCCATGATATTTTTGTCCTTCATCTTCTTGCTCATTTCTTGGTTCATGTTTGCCTTAGCATCATTTTATTTATCTTCGAATGGCCTTGCCTTCATGAATTGAAGACTCTCTTCCTCCTTCATCTCTATCCTCAACTGGATTAAGAGTTGTCTGCTTGATTTCTTACTTGTTATCTTCATGTCTTCACTTATCCATTCTTGACCATGAACTTGTTCTATAACTTCACATTTGCATTCTCCATCTACTTTTACTTCTGCATCTATACCTGTAGTTAGCACAAATATATTAGAAATTATAATATCTTCTTTGATCCATTCACTTATCTTCATTTGGAATTTTTCCTTCAATTTTTTCACTTTATCCTTGTATTATTCCTTGATTGCGGTATCTCCATGATTTCCACCTATTTGATGGGTTTCAATAATTATCTTTTCTTTATCTGCATAACATATACTTTGTTTAATTTATTCACCTTCATCCTTATCATCCTGATTTATTTCTTATTTTTTTGTCATTCTCTTCTAAGAAGAGTCCATCAACTCTTCTAGTATCCTCATTTCTTCTTCCAAGTCAGCTCCATCAACCTCTCCTTTATATTCATCATATGTAGGCTTTTTTTTTATCTTTATCCTTCTCTCAATTTTGACTTACATTACTGTGTTCAGCCCTTGCTTCACCATATTTTGAGAAACTTCCACTTTACATCACCTCATGGCTTCTTATGATAGCCTATTTACTCTTTATACCATCATCAACATTTATGTCACACAAAACATCATGGTCACCTTGGAATTTAGTTGATTTCTCCTCTTGACAACCTTGTTTATGTTAGGTTAATTATTATTTACCTATATATTAATTATGCATTTCATATTAATTAATGTATTTATTAATTATATGGTTATATCTAATTATAAACCATAATATTGTTTTTTATTCAAACAATAAAAGTGTTGTTATATTGTTTTAACAATATAATTGTTTGGTTGTAGTTATGCTTCCTGGATGTAATATTGGAAGCTTATGTAATATGGAATATGGTTGCACCTATGTAACTTAGTTTCTTGTTTGTATTTGGCCATGCAATATCTATAAATATTACAGCCCATTCTTTGTAATGTTGGTTGATTCTGATTAATACAATTTTCAGGCTTCCGTCCCTGTTTACATTTGGTACCAGAGCTGGTTGAAGCTCCTGACAAGGTTGGAGAAAGTTTGCAGAGGAAGGAGAATTTGTGGAAGAAGAAATCTGCAACACTGGAGAGCCAGTGCTACCTCCTACAGCGTCCTAGACCTCCTTGCAATCTCACAACCTCCTGTGCATTCTCCAGGTAAACAGAAATCAATTTTTTTTGCCTTGGTGTTATCTGCACCAGGAAATTTTTTTTCTAGAGCTTATACATATACAGGAATTTTATTTTAAATATATATATATATATATATATATATAATCATTTTTTCCCCATTATGGGTTTTGTCAGTAAATTTGGTGACAATGTTAGTTGTAACTAACAGTTGTGGTATTGCCAAGCCTAGAGGACTCTATGCTAAATTTATCCTAGCTCTGCATTTGGAAGAAAATTTGCAGATCATGCTTACATTGACCGGTCTTTTGCATTAGATCGGGGTTTTTTTACCTCTCACCAAGTCCAGAGCCGTTATATTCTCCTTTGGCCGAGTTATCTTCTATTGGCGGGTTGTGTACCTATTTCAATACAAAAAAATGGTGATCAAGCTTTGTTTGCATTACCACCGATTAGTCTCTCTTCATGAGGTTACTCTTGCACGTTGGTTTTTGCAAAGTACCACAAAAACTTTGCATTGGCATTATCTTGGATCAAGCAAAGGTGTGTTAAACCGGGCTCCACCCCCCAAGGATCAAAGACCTATCACAAGAAAAAAAACATGAAAAAAAATGCAGCATCAACAAAAAAAATGCAGTCAACCTCTTAACAAAAACGGTGGAGAGGAATCAGTTTTTAGAAAATAAAATAAAATAAGAGATAGCAAAAGCTATAAAGCGACAGAGGAAAGTTTTTAGATCCATTTTTGATGCCAATAACCCTAAAACACCTTCAAACTTGCTTCCACACAGGTCTATCCTCAGCCACGTCACCCTCCATGTGGACTCCAACTCAGTCAAGTCGGATTTTACAAAGGTAAGTCAATTTTACCTTTCATTAAATACAAATTTGTTCATTTCTATATCTAATGCTCATAAGAGCCAAGGCGGTTATAGTGAAAGCCTTAGAAGTGGGAGGTGCATGGTTCAAATCCCACCCCCAACTTGCTTTTTTCGATTTTGGCAGAAATTTTTGCAGAACCGCTAACTTTAGCATGAAATTCAAATATAGTTATAACTAACTAAATTTAGCGGAGAAATCCCTAATTTAGGGTAAAAAAGTTTTTTTCTCCCATTTAGCTTGTTTTTTCATTCTGGAAAACATTTTCCAAAGGAGGACCACCCAAAAACTTCATCTTGGGAATTTTTTTAACGGTTTCTGGCATTTTGGGTCATTTTGGGCTCCAGAGGTCACCTAGGCCCACAAAACAAAAAAATTTACCTGCCATTCAATTTTTCTAGATTTTTTAATGTGATTTGTATACTGATTTATATTGTACTAATTTGTGGGTTGCCATAGTCAAACTGTAAATTTTTGTAATTGCTCAGAAACTGGCAGAATATTGTAATCACAAAAAGCTAAAAATTGGTTCTGTAAAACTCACAAGATCCTAGATCTCATTCGTAGCGTTCGGTATATACAGTGCCTCTAGGAAGTGCTTATGAGTAAAGCTGTTGCGACTACTACTGCACTTAACACTTAATATAGCTGCAACAATGTTGTCTAGGCATCGTCCCTTTAAATCGACGGGGAGTAATAAGGTCACAGTGCACACACTATGAGCCATCCCATCTGTCTGTGAATTATTACATGACATAAATCTAGACTGAGAAATTATCTGAGTATATATCAAAGTTACGCGCATGTATGAGGATATTTCTTTGAGCCAATGTCAATAATCACACAGACCCCATCATTATTGTCTTAGTACCACGTATTGAATTCTTTCACGTACGTTAACACCTCTTTCACGTACTGTCGGGTATATAAAAAGGGTGAGATTCTTCCACGTACTGCCAAGTATATCAGAAGGGCACGTATATAGAAAGGTTCGGTATATCAAACTGATGGTATATAGATTGGGAGACCTTATACCTGGAGTGATAAGAGCCAAATCCTATCAGTGATCTCTACAAAATGGGCACCAATGCCCCCAATTTTTTTCTTCCGGATTCACAATTACTCAGAGGAAACAACTATGCTGCATAGAAGACTAAAATCAAGACACAACTCGAGTTTGAAGAAATTTGGCCTGCTGTGAATGTTACTCTGACTAGATCAACTACTAATACAACACAACAACAACAGTTTGATAAAGCAGATCAAAATCCCAAACTCATCATCTTGTTTGGAGTGTCCAACGATGTGCAACCCCACATTCGAGATGCCAAAACAAACAAAGAAGCGTGGGATAAGTTGAGCACAATATACGAGGCTAAGAACAAGAATGTTATACTAAATTTACAAAGCCAGTTACACACATTAAAGTTCAAGAAGAATGAAAAAATAGAAGCTTTCTCAAGAAGAGTTTCATAATTAAGGGCTTCACTTCTAGCCCTAGGAGAACCGATCACAGATGATGCTCTCGTTCCCATTATTTTGAGAGCACTCCCCTCTTCTTACCACATTTTTTTCACAACACTAAACATGTTAGATATGATAGTTAGTTTTGACAACCTGGTAAACCTACTACAACAAGAGGAAGCAATGCACAATAAGGATGATGAAGAGGAGTAGGCACTATCTTCACATCAAAAATGGAAAGGAAAAGGTAAAGGAAAACCTAATTCCTATCAAAAATCCCAAAATCAAAATCAGTATCAAGGGGATAGAAATCGGAAGAAGCAATGTCCATTCTGCAAAAGAGGACATAACCTACAAGATTTTTGGTATAATACTTACAAGAAAGGTTCATCAAGAAACTTTGGACCTCCACAACAATCTAACAAGGGACATTCTAACTATAATCAAGGGTAGAAAAAGGGGAACTGGAAAAGAAGACCCCACTAGCAAGGTAATATTGTTGAGCAATAAGAACCATCAGACAATGAAGACTTGTTGTTCACTGCTTGATCAAGTGAACCATCCACGTCATCTAGTGATGTTTGGTATGTTGATTCGGGGGCCACTCGACACATGACCGGCCATAAAGACTGGTTTATTTCAATGAGGGACACACCATCGAAAAATCATGTTTCATTGGGAGATGATTCTTCATATACAGTTCAGGGGATTGGGAACATTTCTCTACCCCTTGGTTCACGCAAATGCAAACTATCGGATGTCCTATATGTCCCTGGGTTGACTAAGAATCTTCTTTCAGTCAATCAACTCCTAGATCACAACCTAAAAATTGACTTTGATAGTCAATCCGGCAAGAAAACATGTTTGATTCGAGACAAATCAAGAGGCTTGAAAAGAATTGCCAAAGCCTCCAATGTGGGACGCATGTTCCAACTTGATTTTGTTCACAGAGACAATCAAGCACTTGTGGCTAAGAACTCCACCTCAGCATAGTTGTGGCATCAGATATTTGGTTATGTAAGTTTCAAATATCTCGAAACACTTCACCGACATAATATGGTACATGGGATTCCATCTCTTCAGAAGGATACAACACAGAGCTTCATTCCAGAGGAGTAAATGTCGAGCTCATGGTAAAATTGACCTAGCTCATACTGATCTTTGCATTCTAATGTAGCCAAGTCATTTTGGGTTCCAGTACTTCATGCTTTGTGTTGATGACTATTTGAGAAAAATGTGGATTTTTTGTCTTTGCAAGAAAAGTGAAGTGTTTGAAACCTTCAAAAAGTTCAAAGTAGCAGTTGAGAACGAAACTGGTCATCACATTAGAAATCTCCGCTTAGATCGAGGGGGGAATTCACCAGTGATGAGTTCAGAGGCTACCTACAAACTCAAGGGATTCGTCGACAAATGCCTCCTCCACACACACCGCAGCAAAATGGTGTTGTTGAGAGAAGAAATTATACTATCATGGAAATGGTGTGGTGCATAATCAATGATTCCGGACTTGCAAAGACATTATGGGCAAAAGAAAAAAAGATAGCAGTGTATTTTTTGAACAGAGCACCCATTGTTGCTCTTGACGGACTAACACCACAAGAAGCATGGTCAAAACAGAAACCATCTATTGCACACCTCAGAGTATTCAAGTGTAAATCAAACATGTGTATACCCAAACATAATAGAAATAAATTGGACATGAAGTCACAAAAAACGTCTTCATTGGGTACAATGAAGAGAATCTTGGGTATATATTGATGGATCCTAAGACCAGAAAATTATACACCAACAGAGATGTTGAGTTTTTTGAGAAGAAGGAAGTAGAGACTCCTCGTCTGGACTCACAAGATGTAGATTTTTCACATGTTGTAAAAATTGAACCTGATGTTCCCTCTGAAGATGAAAGTGATGATAGGGATGATGGTGTTGATTAGATAGAACCATGACCCATGGGAAGAGTTCAACATATGCCTAAATTGTGTACAAGTACATTACGAGATGCAAGAATGGATGCTCCACCGGATACATCCACCCCTGGACCATAGAATCATAGTAAAGCAAGAGAAGAAGTTAACTTTGCCTTGATGAGTAGAGTTATTAAATCAGATGAGCCCTCAACAATCCAGGAATCCCTATAGTAAGAATCTTAAAAAGATGCCATGGAATCTAAATATCAATCAGTGATGAAAAATAAAACTTGGCAACTTGTCGATCTTCCACCAGAAAAGAAACCCATTGGATGCAAATGGATATTTAAAACAAAGTATAAAGTAGATGGGACAGTGGACAAGTATAAAGCAAGACTTGTAGAAAAGGGGTATGCACAAAAAGAATGCATTGACTATGAGGAGACAGTTGCTCCCATAGCTAAGATCAAAACGATCAGGATGATCTTTGCTATAGCTGCACAATTTAGCTGGAAAGTCCAGATGGACATAAAAAAGTGCCTTCCTAAATGGCGATTTATAGGAAGAAGTCTACATGACTCAACCTGAGGGATATGTAGTACTTGGTCAAGAAGCAAAGGTATGCAGACTTAGGAAATCTCTATATGGCCTCAAACAGGCACCCTGGGCATGGTACATCAAGATTGATGAGAATCTTGTACAACATGGATTTGTTAGAAATCCATACGATCCCAATATTTACCTCAAAAAGTAAGGGGGGAGATTGTGATTGTGATTGTCTATGTCGACGATCTAGTCATTACTGGTAGTTCAATGAAGATTATCGATGTAATGAAGAAAGATCTTAATCTATCATTTGACATGACAAATCTCAGGCTAATGCATTATTTTCTTGGATTGGAAGTATGGCAAAAAAAGAATCACATCTTTGTTTCTCAGATGAAATATACTAAGACAACATTTGAGAAGTTCAGGATGATGGATTACACACCAATTGTTACACCCATGGAGAACATATTACAATTATCTCATTCAGATCCATCTCCTAAGGTAAAAGTGCCACTCTTTATCGGTAGTTGATTGGGAGTCTCATTTACCTGACCTACACTAGACCAGATATCAGCTTTGCAGTAAGCTATCTATCCAGGTTCATGCAGGGAAACCCAAAAATTTGTCATTGGAAAGCACTAAAACGCATCTTTTGAGATATCTCAAAGGATCAGTGGATCTTGGTCTAGAATACAAGAAGAACATCTCAAAAACTTCTTCTTGGACATTGAGGATATTCAGATCAGGCAGGAACATTGATGATAGAAAATCCACTTCTGGATTTTGTATTTTATGGGACTCCTGGACAAAGGATCATGGAATAGACCAACACCTTGTTTCTCCGTTTAGGATGATTGCCGATTGTATTTCTTATGGAGAAAGCTGTTGAAGTTATCATGGATCCATCTCCATGAGGTAAGTGCCACTTGGAATACTGATTGGGATCTCATTTATAGTTACAACTAGACCAGATATCACTTTGCAGTTTCTATCTATCCAGTTTTTTTTGCAGGAAAACCCAAATCGTTTTCATTGGAAAGTTGCATTTTGAGATATCTCAAAATTTGGTTTTGGTCTAGAATACTGAACAAAACTCGCTTGACTGGATATTTTCACAAGAGGACTTCATTATTTGATGATTAGAAAATCCACTTCTGGACAATTCCACCATGACCAACATTGGACCAATATATGTTGAAGAATCTTCTCAACACATTTGTGTTCTCGCTTCCATGATTTGGGGTTTCTTGTTATATGGCTATCCACATAATCCCAGTTCGTTCTCAGGAGAAGAATTGATTTGGCTATTGTCACATACTGGAAGGACTTTGGAATACCACAGGACAAAAACCGACACCATGTATGTTGACAATGAAGGTGTTCTCAAATTGTTCGCAATCCACATTTTTTCACGATGGAGAACACAGCACATTGAAGTTCAGGTTCATTTCAATACGAACATGTGTTGAAGCACAACATCCAGCTTCAGTTTTTGTCCAACGGCTGCTGACTGAAACAAACGACAGATATTTTCACAAAGTCACTTGCACGTGACAAGTTTTGAGTTGTTCAGAGCATTTCTCTCCTCATCTCTTCAGACAAATGCACAATTAAGGGGGGGAATGTTAGGATATTAGGATTAAATATTATTTATTTTATCCTAATTATTTTAATTAATTATGATTATTTAATTTTATAATTATTTAATATTATTAATTAAAATTTTTTTATTTGGTTATATGGTTGTTAATCAACCATATTTGTTTTTTTACAACATACTGTTATATGTTTTTCAACAATATATTTGTATCTATTCATTTCCTGCTTCCTGGATGTTATTGGAAGCTTGTTTATTCTGGCATTTGGTTGCACCTGTGCAACTTATTCTTCCAGATGTATTTGGCTGTGCAATATCTATAAATATTGCAGCCCATTATCTGTAATTCAAATTTTACTTGATTGAGATTAATAAAATTACACAGGCTTCCGTCCCTGTTTCTCAATCTACACATTTAACATTCATTATGAACTTAATGTGAGTTATTAATCATGAAAACAACCATTAAAATGAAACCACAAATATAAACATGAAAAAAAGAGATTGAACTGCATGAAGATAAGATATAAATTTGAACCACCATAAAATTGTGAAGGCATAAGAAAAAGAATACCAAAACCCTAAGAGTGCAATTGAATTCAATCACTTCTTGCAATTTCTGAGACAATATAAATGTGATTGGTTTGAAATTCAAATATTTGGTCGATAAACAAAGGACTCTTGTGAATATTTCTTTACCATTGTACCTCATCACAATCGATGAAATTTATTTTCAGCAATGTTGCCGTTGTAATAAGGCATGAAAAAAAATAAATGAGTCAAGCTAAAAACCCCTACCATAAGATTTATCGTTGGGATGGAGAGCATTGTTTTGACTCTATCTATAGCTCCAACAAAGGAGGCCATAACCCCCCAAGATGAGATAAGCAAGCACCTTACTTAACCACCTTAATAAAATTCACTTGACCTTATATTTTTCATTTTTTTAACAACTGATTGTGATCACTATTTCAGCCCTCTTCACTCAAAAACCCTCTCAAACATATATATATCCTTCTTCACTCATGCATGCACCATATAGTGTTGATTAAGTCATGTGACATTTTAGATTTCTTGTCATCTTCCCTCATTAGCTTCTCAAACTCTTTTCTTATCTGCTCTAGATCCCTCTCATGGGAGAACACACACTTATCTTGCTTGCTCAAACCTCTATTGCTTTCACTAGCTCAAATGAGAAAATAAAACTCACTTTTTATACATGACATGTGCCACAAAAAACCAAGAGGTTGGAAGAGGAAAATATGACCATGCAAGGTCAGTCATATAAAAACATAAATAGACTCATTACAAACATATTATAAAAATATTACATGACCCTCTAGGTCGGCATAAGCCTTACAAACTCAAACATGCACAACTAGGCCTAAAACAATAGTTATCTCTCCAATGGTCACAAATTTGAATTTCAAATGTATAAGGAAGCTCCATAATGACTCCATAAGCATTGAAAATGTCATCAAAAAACCTCTCAACACCATCTACAAGTATAGCAACTATGCAACCTCCATCAATTAGGTCTTAAGCACCTAATTATCACTCTCCAAAAGTGAACAACTTCATACCTCAAAAAACCTCTTCAAGACTCTTATAACACATTACTGGAAAGGTCTTGACCTTTTCTAGCTCATAAAAGTCATATCAATTATCAGTTCAAGTTATAAGGCTCCAAAATGCATCCTTCTCTAACACTTCTCAAATATGATATTAGGTCTCAAGAACCAGTCTTGAGCTATCTAACCTCCAACACCTCTAGGGAAAACTTCCATGCACTATAATCACTTGTAACACTTCAAAAACGACATGACACGCCTCCTCAAACACTCATATGCATAGGTCATATGAATAAAATTGCACTTGCATACCTGTTCCAAATCACCTTCTTGGAAAGCCTAATTGGGTTTGATTAGGACATTAGGGCTTAATCAAAAACACATCACTTTTGATCAACTAATAAATCAAATACATCATACAATACCTCTACAAGATATTCATGGTCATATATCACTGCTATAACATGCATTTTATCACAAACCCTCTTGAACCTACATGACTAGTTTTTGACCTCATTAGACCATTAGCGATAGGAACCTTTGGGAGACATGTTTCACCAATTTTTTACATTTAACCTATCCCAAACTGTGATGGAAACTTAGGTTACATCCTAAGCTTTCTCTTACAATTGGTTTTCATCATGACACCTTTAAAAATACTTGTACCTAAAAATCCTCATAAAACATAGGTTTTTCTATATCTTCTCATCACGCATGGAACATGCCACCATCACCAAAATGAACTTTGATGAATTCTCTATATTCATGAACCTTCATACCTTCCCAAGTCATTTCATTTCCAAACAATTCAATCTTTGTTTATTATTTGAAACTAGGGTTTTACAAGGGTTTAAACCCATTTGACTTCCTAACAATCATTCATAAAGGATAGGGTATCTTTCTTTTTACCTCATTCCAAATAAAAATACTCTTAACTCCATGCCTCAACATTGATGAATGGATTAGGTCTACATGAAAAAATTTTCCACGTGTGAGTGAGAGCTTGAAATTTGACCATCGAAATGGGAATGACAGTTCTAAGAGCTCGGTATATAACCAAAAATAATTTTTCATGATGCCTCCTTTGAATTTTGACCTGAAACTTTACGTACACATTTAAGATGACCTCCTCTGAAACATTTCCAATTCTCATCCATGTTCATCTACCTCTAAAACTCATCATGCTACCTATTTTCCCATGTTTTCTTACCTTGTCTTCTAGATTTTTTATTTTAAGGACCTTGAACATGCATTATAACCCTTAAACCATGACCTTGTACACCTTCCACACATTTTATGAAATTTCACAACATACATCACATTCTCACATTGAATTTCCTTGGAATACATATTTTCTTCATTCCTCATGCTACCATACCATCTGCTTGTGCTAGGTCTAGGAGTAGGCCTAGAATGGCTAGCTAGCTTCTACCCATATCATAATGAAACTAGAATGTTCTCCATCTTGTAGACACTCATATACCTATGACACAACTCTTTGAACATACTATACATCATATAAAACTACATACAACCTATGGAGCTCAAAAACTAGACCAACAACACCTTACATGTCTTAGAGAACAAGCAGATTTACATAGCAAAATAATAAAATATTCTCTGTTTTTTTTCACACAATACAATACAATAGCCTAATATATAGGCTAGAGTTTCCCTAGAATTTAGGAAACTAACTAACTACAAAATCTCAACCAAGCCTAATTATTTGGGGTGAGAATACTCTCGTAACCCACACATAACAATAATAATAATAATATATTGTTGAAACAATATATTATAATAGCTCTTAACAATATTCTCTCATAATAATTACACACGTAATTATTATTCACACACATAAATATGTGAAGCACTATATAAATATTTCCTAACAACATGCAAGAACCATGCATATGCACCAACACAACCATGCCACTACAAACACTTTATGAAATCTATGAAAAACGATCCTACAACAACTTGACATCTATGACAAAGGCTCATACAACAACTTGACAATTAAAAATACAAAAATGCATACATACTTACTTGTTCCCCATTGGATAATGTTCATCTTTTTGACTTTAAATAATGCAGATGATTCATGGAATCATCTTCAAACATCCTCAATGATCCCTGTACGTACCCAAAACTGTAAGGATACTGCGCTGCCAGAACGATGTTACACATGCCCCAATGATGATACAGGTCTCCCTCGCAAGGTTTTCAGGATCCAGAAAAGCTCTCCAAGTGTATTTTAAAATCCCGCATGCCCTGCTTAGCCTCCACATGCTTTGTTTTGCTCTTTTTCCCCTCTTTTCCTTTGCATTTTTTTTTACCTTTGGGTGAATGGGAATTCTATAAATAGCTAGTTTGATTACAAGCAAATGGCCCCTCAAAAACTGCCCCTCATCCTCTCATTTCAATAGTTTAGTCTTTCAGTTTTTGCTTAGGAATTCAATAGTTTTCATTTGTTGCATGCATAGTTTAGTCTTATTTTGTTGTTTAGAAGCCACATGATCTTCTTGTTCTAGTGTTATTACTATTTCATACAATCAATTGAGGTAGGATAGTTTCATTTTCAGTCTGAAGCCATTAGAGTTGCAGGTTTTTTTTCGTCAAGAAGGATAGTTTCAGGTTCTGGATGTTTTTGTGTTGTATGACTCGCAATAAATCCCGCTAGGAATTGCATAAGCCAAGCTCTGTTCTCTTGCGCTATCCCTCTCCTACTCGCATTGTATTCAGTCTACATCCAAAGCTGCCATTGTTCCAATACCTACTTCTGTTGATGCTAGCATTACACGCTTTTCTGGATTCACGTGAGCACGAAGGAATGAGGAGACCACACTGAGGGGACAAAGCCACACACAATCAGATTCGCCACTGTTTGCAAAATCCAGGTTCAAGCTTTCAAAGTTCTAGTTAAAAAATATACCAAATAGAGTAGTGAATTACATTTCATTTCGGTTACGTTCATTTTTATTTGCGGGGAAGCTGTGGGGATCGATAGTTTTCTGAGAAACTATGATTCATTCCTCACTTCTGAGGTAGGATCGAAAATCTTTCAATTAAATTAGATCAGTTATTTAGTTTTAGAATAGATTCACAACTGCACAGACAAGTAGCTATACTCGGCTACCTTGTTTGTTTTTTTGTTATTCTTGTTATTAGGTTTTTGTCATTTTCTAGATATATTAAATAGTTGTTATCTTAATTCTGTTAAATATTCTGTCAAAAAATAAAAAATAGAGAATTTATATATGTTGTGGATATACTTTGCATAATTAGTTTACTTTGCTTTAGTTAGATTTATATTGTTTCTTTTGTATGACAATCACGGGACCTAGGGAGCCCAGAGAATACGTATTCGAGCCAATCGTGCCTCAACCCAATCTTGTTGCAAGCAATAACTGACATAGACCAAAATCTCAGAATTCAGGTCTTCCGAACAACAACAGACCTACAAGAAATCAGCTCACAGTTAAGAGGATTAAACATAGAAGACGACAAAGCACATACGTTTTGGTCAAACCAGCCAAACTACAGATTGCCCTAATAGATATCCGCATGACTGTAGAAGGGCTTGAAGAGAGAGAAAATGTTCGGTTGTGATCCTTTGGTCCCACAGCCAGACGCAGGAGACATCCTCATTGACATAGACACTAGCTTAAGAATTCAAGTTGCCAGAATGCCTGTAAGGTACTCTGAGAAGATTGCGCAACTTTTAGTTCTAAACATAGAGGCCAAAAAGGCATATGACTACTGGATATTAGGGATTAGGGATTGATTCTGCACATGACCATAGGAGGTCCACAATGACCACGAACTTACGGTTGTGATCCACAGGTCCCACAACCCAATGGGCCCACAGGTCAATCAGACGTTGATGTTGGTTTACGCACACATTAGTATTTAGATCCTCTCCACTTCCACCAAACATATCACACAACTATCCTCACTAGACGTAGCAGCTAATCAAGCTAAGGATTTCTGGACTAGACCAGAGAATCACCCATAGAATCCACCATATATCCATCATCCATTTTTCATGACCCTGTCGGGGGATATCTACGAAGCACCCACAGGTCATCTTCCATGTATTCCACAACCTATAGATCGGATCACGCCAGAGCTCGATATTGATTGGAGCCTTCGAGCAGTCATCCTCACCGAACGATCTATCATGCCAGTTCAGGTTAGGAGGGCCTTCTTTGCCTTAGATTCACAGATTCCATTAGTGCACGTTCGAAGACATAAGATTGCCTAACTAGTTTGTCTGCACACCCCACATATTCCATCCCCACCACCTCGGGAGGCGGGTGCGAGGAAGAGTTACTTGTAGATTCGGCATGACCTCGGGAGGTCGATTGGTGAACCGCAATGTGAAACAACAACTGTTTCTCTTTACCTAACCTCATTAAGCCTTCACATCAACTTCACCCCAAGATTGGTGAACCTGATATTGACAGAACAATTTTCTTCACTTTCACACTCTCTTTTTTATCCATCTTCTCTTCTTCCCATTATTCTGCGGATATTCATATACCCCCCGAATATTTCGGGATTCAATGCATATGGTAGTCCTCTCCTAGGTCTTGAAGCATACTATGATCAACTGAATAGACAACCATCACCCTCGCTCTTAGCATGGGGTGAGAACTATTCAACTAACCGGTTTTCAACACAAACTCCACCTCAAAGGACTAGATATAGTTCTTCTTTCCAAATAGAGGAGTTGGATCAGCTCACTCAAACGCAACAACCAAAGCCTTCAGGCTCAAACAACATGATGCTCACTGGAGAATTTGGTTCATCTCCTCAGGTGTTGTTTAGACCGCAAATCAGTAGAAAATCATATCCATATCTATTTTTAGATGATGAATACTTAGCATGTTATGCTATGAGTGAACAACACTCTCAAAGTATGTACCCACCTATAGGAGGTTTATAAATACAACCTGAGGTCTCATTCCAAGAAAACACCCCCATTCCTCCACCTATAGGAAATGCCCTCAGTGATACTTAGCAGGGCAACGATCAGTTCATAGCAGGGTACCATATGCCTATACAACCTCAAGGTATACAACAAACACTACTAAGGCAAAATACTGCGTCTTCACCAAACGAGGTCATCTCAGCCCTAGTTGAGAAGGTTAGAGGGTTGGAACTTGCTCAAGCAAATCAAAATTCACAATTCATGCAGGTAGGAACTTCCAATCCTCCACATCATCCTAGCCAAGTAGACCTCATAAGAACAGGCACATTGGGCATGCGTCCTTAGTATTCACAACAAACACCAACTAGAACTGTGTTTTCTAACGCTGCTCCAATGGAATAATACCTCCCGGTTTAGTACAAAATAATCCATTCCTGAGCAATGCTCCTCCATACCTAAACATGTATTCCAAATCACCACAACTTGGAGATATGTTCTCTTCTCCCGGCATGTTCACTCAACCACAAGAATTTCCTTATGCCCCTGCAAATATATATGCTACAGCACATCAACAACCCATTCCACCTCCCCCCCTCAGCAAGCACCATCAATGGTCGAAACCTATGCGATAGGGACTTATTCAGAATATTTGAAAGAACCTTTAGACTTCACTATACGAAGCATCATGCTTACAAGACCTCTCCCTGATCTACCCAAGTACAAAGGAGAGGGAGACCCAAATGCACATATTAAGGTCTATACCACAGCCATTTGAGAACTGCTCCCTTGGGATGGATTTGTTGCTAAAATATTCCCCAAAACGTTAGAGGGTATCACCCTTGATTGGTATTACAGAATACCTGAAGCCTCAATACATTCATTTAAACAACTCATTTTAGAGTTCATCAAGGCATTCGACATGAACAAATTGTTGAGAACAGGAATCAGGGAATTCTTGCATATTAAGCAAGAACACAATGAATCTATTGCTCATTTCATCCAAAGATGGCGTACAGTCCTCTATTCTTCAGCAAGTACTCCAAACATGGATCAGATGGAACTATGTGATTTATTCCTTCATTCTCTTAGCAGAGAGAGAAAGGAAGAATTCCAGAAGTTCCCACTAAGAACTTATGATGAAGTGCTCGAGAGCGCTCTCCGAATAGATCAAGCTGCAATAGACAGTGGTCGCAAGACATATGGAACAAATGGGAGGTTAATCATCCCCAACCAAAACACTACAACTTATTATACCACAAACACTAATCAAGGACCTAAAATCCTTAACAAAAACTGCAGGGTGACAACAGATGGAGTGACTGACCAAGCAAAAAAAGAAAACATTGTAAATGTTCCACCATCGATTAACAATCAGTGAAACAACAATTTTACCCCAACAATCAACGCAGTGGATTTTAATCATCCTCAACAGCAACAACGTCAAATCCAAACACAGGGTCCAAGTCAAAACTCAACTAGATATCAAAACCAAAACCAAAAACAACAAACACAAAACTTTAATCTAATAGTCAACAGTTCAATCAGAGTTTTGGACCACAACATGTGCCAAACCAATAAACTAGGAGTTATAATCCTAACTCGTATTGTGGTTTCCACAAAATTCGAGGCCATGACACTAGGACTTACCACGATTACAATAATTTCATGCAACATCTGCCAGAAGAACAAAGACAACTCTTCATAGATATGTTTTTAATAGATTCTATGACGCCTATCCCAAATACTTTCACAGGGGCATTCTCCCCTCAAAATGCATCTCTTAAGATCTTTAATGATCCACTTCCAAATCACAATAACAATAATAAATTAAATCCAAATGGGATGAACAAAGGTGTAATGAAAGGAAATAACAATCACGAAGCCTCAACTTCGCTAAATCCACCTGTCGCACCACAATTAGGAAATCAACCACGAACCAAGATAGGTGGTCTAGTGGAATTAGATACTGAGCTGCACGTAAAAGCCATAACAAGAACATGAGAAGATTCTTCTCAACCAAATCCAATCTATCCACTAGAACCAGATAATGTTCAACAAACATTGGTAAAACCGGCGGGCACTTACGATTTAATTAATGACTTAACAAAGACCTTCTCTCACATCTTTTTTTTGGACTTGTTGAAAAACTCTCATGCCCATAGGGTTTCTCTGTTAGAATCACTAGGTCTAGGTTATTTAATTAACATCACTCCACCTCCTGAAACACAAGTAAACCATATAGACTTCGATATCCACCCTATAGGGCAGCCAGATAGGGATACCGAGTTTATATTCGACATAAACAAAATGCCAACAAATGCTGAAATTACACGTAGAGGTAACCCGGCCTTACATTCACAGGTGTGGGTTTACAATAATTATGTTAAATGTGTAATGGTGGACGATGGGGCAGCAGTGAATATTGTCCCTTTTTCTTTCCTTCAAAATCTAGGATATGGAGAAATAAACTGTTCCACAACAAGAAATACACTAAGAGGTTATGATAGCCTTAAATCTACTTCAATTAGGACTATAATATTACCAGTCACCTTAGGACCCAAGACAATCCTCACCGAGTTTTATATCATAGATCAGGAAACCAACTATAATATGATCCTCGATCGACCATGGATACATCGCATGAAAGCAATTCCCTCTATGTTATTCCAGGAAATGAGGTTCTTACACCTAGAAAAGATATTCATAGCAAAAGGTGACCCAAAACCATTTGACATACACCTAGCAGACCTGATGAAAAGACTAGGAGTTCACTCTGAGTTTGAACTCCCAACAAACCAACTTAACAAACCAATCAACTCAAAACTGGAAGAAAAATTAATACCTACAAAAGAACTAGAAATTATGAACTTAGTCAAGAGCATCCCAGCCCTCAAGGATGAAGCTAACGTTGTAGAAACAGTGTCATTAGGAACTACTACAAAAATTATCGAATTACTAGAACAAGATCTACCAATTTTCCTACCATTAGAGGAACTTTGCAGGTATGAGATGCACCCTAGGAGTTGGTTCTCTTCCAGCAAAGGAAATTTGCATGGTAGAAGTAACCAAAATAGAAGAAACAAATGTGAAGAATGTCCCAGCATCCATCTTTCCTAGTAAATATTGGACTCTCCATTTTGATGGAGCTATATGTCGCCATGGAGCTAGGGAAGGCGTAATCTTTACTTCTTGTGAAGGAAAGATCCTACATTTTGCTTTTAAGTTGAACTTTGAATGTATAAACAACGGCGCTGAGTAAAAATCCCTCCTCCTTGGCCTCATCATAGACAAAAGGATTGGTGCTAATGACATCAGAGTGTTAGGAGACTCACAGTTAGTTGCAAACCAGGTCTCTGAAGTATATGAGACTAGAGTTGAGCACTTACAGCTCTATAAAATAGTTGTATTAGATCTAAGAAAAAGATTCAAATTCATATCCATTGAGGCAATCCCACGAGAATAGAACCTTCTCTTAGATTCAATAGCAACCTTAGCTTCACGTTTTACCCCAAGTAATGAGTTGGAAGATACAAGTTTCAAAGTATCACTTCGTACTGAACCACCGATGAAGAAAATGTCAACAAACCCTCTGCTAACACATGTAGACTGAGAATGAATCTCCTATCTTACATCATGTTGATAGTGATAAAGTCACTCTCGAATATCTAAACACCTATGTGGAGCTACACCTTGCTCACAGTATAGTTGATCGTCCCTTAATACCACATTCCTCTCCCTACTTTGGAAATCCCATGGTAGAGTCTGCTGCACAGAAGGATCTCGATATCTACGAGATAGAAAACGGAGAAAGCTTGGAACTACCTCTAGCCCCACCTGAATTTGAAGAAGGTAATGCTTTCTTTGATAGAAGAAACCATTGACATAAACATTGGAATGGAGGAAGAACCAAGAATTTTGAAGTTAGGATCCTCACTAACTCTGGAAGAAATAGAGACACACACCCAAAATCCTCAAAGAACATCAAAGGGCTTTTGAATTTAATTATAAAGAAATGACAGGTATCGCACCACAAGTTACGGTACATAATCTTGTCACTAAACCAGATGTGAAGCCAATTAAACAGAAGTCAAGACCAATGAAGCCGAAAGTGGCTCTCATTGTAAAAGATGAAGTAATAAAACTTCTCCAAGTAGGATTCATCAAACCAGTCGATTATTCACAATGGGTATCTAAATATCATCCCCGTTCTCAAAAATAATGAGAAGATATGCATCTGCATAGATTTTCGAGATATTAACAAAGCTTCTCCTAAGGATGATTTCCCATTACCATCCATTGACGTTATCGTTGACACAATAGCTAGATTTGAGCTTTTGTCTCTCATCGATGGGTTCTCGGGATATAATCAAAATCAAAAATATCTAAACAAGACCAAGCCAAAAACCATGTGTTATTAACTCCCTGGAGAACTTATTGTTATGCTATCATGCCATTTGGTCTTAAGAATGCTGGTGCTACATATCAGCGGGCAATGACGTACATATTCCATGATCTTATCCATAAAATTGTGGAATCATATGTGGATGACTTGTTGTCCAATGCCAAGAAATGTTGTGATCATCTGGAGGTTCTCTTTATCATCCTCTCACGACTAATTGAGTATGGTGTCACATTAAACCCAGAGAAGTGTGTTTTCGGTGTAATAGGAGGCAAACTTCTAGGATACATTATATCTTCACGAGGGATTAACGTTGATCTGGCCAAAATATGGGTTGTTCTCAAAATTATCCCACCTTCGAACGAATTTGGAATTAGGACATTTCTCGAGAAACTTGGTGCAATCCAAAGGTTCATCCCAGATTTAAGCTTTGTCATTCATCCAATCAACAATCTACTTAAGAAAGATTATAGCATCAATTGGATTGAAGATTGCAACGAGGCCTTCAAAGCAGTTAAGCGCTTCTTGTTATCACCACCCATGCTAATGCCTCCCAAACCAGACCACCCTTTAATCTTATACTCACAAGCCACTCATGTCTCGTTGGCCTACATGTTGGCTCAAGAAGATGATGACAAACGAGAACACCCAATCTATTTCATTAGCCAAACATTGCTCGATTATGAAACACGTTACACCCAGGTAGAGAGAGAATGCCTTGCCATAATTTTTGCAACAAAACACTTGAGAGATTACATGTTAAACCAGGAAACAAGGGTCATTGTAAAGACATACCATTCATGAACATTTCTTACACAAGGATCTTTATCTAGAAAAGTTGGCCGTTTCATAACCCTAATGGGAGAATTTGAGTTAACATTCATAAACCAAAAATCTGTTAAAGGACAAACCATTGCAAACTGGTTAGCTGACAATCCGCTAGATGGAGGTGAGCTGGTAGATCTAGACTTTCCTGATGAATGTGTATACTTTGTCAAAACTAGACCCCCATCTCTACAGGCCCTTGGTATACTGATATCATTAATTTTATCGTGGACCATACATACCTGGAAAGTGACACACCATAACAAAGAAGGCAGTTGCACATTATTACCGCCAAATATGTTATTTTAGATCAAGTGCTCTATCGCAGAGCCTTTGACGGCATGCTTCGAAGATGTGTCGACATAGAAGAATCCAAGAAGATTCTTCATGAATCCCACAGTGGGATATGCGGGGGCCACTTTGGTGTTCACACCACCGCTCGTAATATACATCGGATGGGCTATTTTTGGCCCATTCTCAAATATGACGAAGTAGAATTTGTACGTAAGTGCCACAAATGCCAAGAATTATCTCATGAGATTCACATGCCAGCATAATCCCTGCAACCAATAGCAACTCTGTTGCCCCTTATCCACGTGGGGCCTGGACTTGATAGGGAAATTCTCTACCTTATCAATCGATGGCCATAATTTTATAATCATAGCCAAAAAATATTTCACCAAATGGGTAGAGGCCATGCCTCTCACCAACCGTACCAGGTTCAGTGATCGCCAAATTCATTTTAAACCAAATTATCTACAGGTATGGTGTCCCATAAGTCATTATCTCCAATAATGGCACATCCTTTAAGAATGACAAGGTTCAGTGAGCTATGTAGCAAGTTCAAAATAAACCATCACATGGCATCTCTTTACTACCCTTAAGCCAACGGGCAGGCTGAAGCGACAAACAAAACATTGAAAGCTATTCTCCTCAAAACGGTGAAAGAAAACAAACAAGATTGGCATTTAAAATTATATCCGGCCTTGTGGGCCAACCAAAACTTAATAAGAACACCTACAGGAGCAACTCCTTTCTCACTGGTATTTGGGGTAGAAGCAATTCTCCCACTTGAGGTTGAAATACCTAGTCTCCACATCTCGCTACAAGGGATTCTAGATGAAGAAGCTTATAAGGAGGCATGCCTCTCCCAACTAGAAAGCCTAGACAAGGCCAGGTTAAATTCCAAATAAGTGACATAGAACCTATGCTGACCGAATGTGCCGGAAGTATAACAAAAAGGTCTATGAGCAAGAAATATGTGAAGGATATCTAGTTTTAAGACTAAACAACTTGATCGATAAGAAAAACTGGCAAAGGAATAAAGTTTTGGCCCAAATGGTTGGGCCCATATTGAGTCATGAAAGGACTACGGAAATGGTGTGTATCTCTTGTACACGCTAGAGGGTCGAGGAATTCAATGAATCAGTCAATTCCTTGCATCTTAAACAGTTTTAACGCATGAAGCATCGGCATTATTTGTATAAATACATCTACATTACATATTCATTTAGATAGGTTCATTTTGTTCCCCTCGTTTCGTAAAACCTGGTGGTCAAGGGACTTGCTCTTTAAGAAATTCATTACAAACCTCTGATGGTAATTGGCAAGGAGCTTTCAAATCATACTTCTTCATTCTTCATAACATCATCAACTGTTTCAGAATCATTTCAACAATTAAAGCTAGATATGACAAAGTCTTAACGGTAGTCATACCAAGGCTTACATGCTTGTTCTCACTTTTGGTTTCTTCCTAGGATAGGTGTCTTGCCTATGGTATGTTCTAGAAGCTTCATGGTGTCACATTTTATCCCACATATATAGATCTCTTTGGAAATAAGAACAAACTGACATTTTGCTCAAGTAAGTAAGTCAAATATAGATCAAATAGAAAAATTTACTTTTATACATTTACTTGCCCTACCAACCTTCGGTGATGAGCTTGTGTCTCTTACTAGTGACATAGGGTTGGGAAAGGATGGGAATGCCTTTACTTGCCTGTGCCTTATCCATTGTGATAAGCTCATGCTTCATACCAGTAGCATGGGGCAAGGTGTAGGGGTGTCCTCTTGCCAGTAAAATGTTGAAATTCATAAGCGAATAGTTAAAACAAACCTTTGAAATCTTGAGTAAAAAACAAATGAATCAGATGTCCAAAATTCCAAGAGATTTCAAAACCTTGAAAGCCAGATTTCGTCAACCAAGTGGCCATCTATGAATCTAAGTCTAGATAAACTGCAAAGCAAGTTGCATTCTAAACTATGGAGTCACTTGAGTAAGATAGGTTTGTAGCATCCTAGTTTGGTTCCACCAACCCTTTGTCTATCTCCCATCATTACCATTTCAACACACCTCATAGCTTGTGCCCTTTCTAGCTCTCGGTGGTGAGCCCTCGCATCTTACTAGTTGAGTGGAGTTAGGAGTGGGGCAAGTACATCTGCTCATCATACCAATTCATCATCACATTTTGTCAAAACAATATGAAGTACAGGAAAATTGCTTATGAAAACTAAAGTTCAAGATCACAAAGCTCATCTGTGTCATCATACATCAGCATCACGAAATACAAAAAGAAAGAATTTGTGATATTTGTTCTCCATTGCATACATTCTGAAAAGCATATAAAAACAAAAATTTTATAAACATCTAGTATACATGTGAAAATGAATCACAAAACTCTAGGTACAAAGAGATCTAGATCCAAAAAGAGATGTATATATATATATAATCAGGTTTTATGTACAATGCCATCATGCACTAGGCATGGTCAAAACACTCAATGAGCCCAGAAAATACAAAATGGTCGTATAAACAATCTAGCAAGAGTCACTACAAAAAGAGCCAAGTGGCCTCTCAATCCCTATGGGATCCCTCAGAAGGTGCACGACCACGTCTAGGACTCTGGCTACGCCGGTGCTCTGAGTGCACTGAGGGCTCACGGTCCCGAATGGTAGCTTGTAGCCTCGCTATGAGAGCGGCTCCTCATCAGGCGCTCTGCAGTCCTATACCCGGCTAACTCGGTATACGGAGGGAAGTCACCATCTTGGCCACATGCCAAACGGGGGAAAAAACATCGGTATGCCTACCGGCTGCTGAAGGCTCCCCTACATCCACGGATAGCTCGGCATGAGTCTTCTCCATAGGGAGCATCAGGGTATCAGTACATACCTAGTGAATCAAGTCTCGCCACTCATCAACAGTCTCTACAAGCAAAGGAGAAAAACAAGTTAGAAAATAATCAAAAGATGAAACCAAGGACGAACAAAAGGAGAGATAGCAACTAAGGCAATCCTAGCTAAAAACAAATATTAAAAGAAGAGTGACAACTCACTCGGATCTCCAGGCCTCCAAGAGGGATCTCTAGGATCAGTGCCTACCACAGATGCCACCGCTGACTGATGTCCTCCTCCTATGTCTGGGGCAACATAGCGTCCTACCATGGACTCATCCTCTCCACCTAAGTCCTAAGAAAGTAACTCCTCTGAGACTAGAGTCACCCTCTCTGCGCTCTGCTCTGCCCTCTCGGCCTGTAAAATCTCCTGAGTGTCATGCCACTCGGGATTGCTATCCTCTCCCCCACCCGACTCACTGACCTCCATGTCCTCAGTCTCCTCCTCCATCTCTCCCCCTGTGAACTCCTCAAACTCGGAGTCTATATCAATAGGGTCATCACTGCTATGGGCAGGACCAGTGGCGAAAATCCGAAGTAAAGGTGCCTGAGGAGCACCGACTCTCGCTCAAGGCGTACCACCCTCCTAGCTACAATAGGGATGCCAGGAGTAACAACAGTCCAACCATGGCCCCTAGGACCACCCCTAGCCTCCTCGAACTGATCTGAACACTGGCACCACTGGGGGAAGCATATCAACGTAAGCAAGGCCAAACTGCTGAGGCACTCGATCAAAGGGGTGTGTCTCTACCTTCCCCATCCTATCCACAAGCTGCCCTGTAGTAGAGCAGGAAATCAAAGTGAAGGTCTCCTCACCCCACAACCCTGCCATGGCCTGATAAGGTGTGGCCTCCATATCCTCAGTAGTCAAGGAAGCAACTGGCTGGTGGGGTGCTCTAAGCACCGTCATCTCTATCCATCTAGCTGCCCTCACGGCTCCTGGGATCCGCCACCTCTATACCTCTCCCATAAGGGATGATACGCTCATAGACCCAGCTCATAACCAAGGTCGGATGGCTCAACGACTGTCCCTGTAAATGAACCACCCTATACAAGTTGTGATAGGTGGTCCCAAGTATATCAGCTCCCCAGGCATAAATCCGACCATGTGCCTCAATCTGTGCGATGATGGGGGCCCAACAATAGAGTAAAGTATCCCCTCCCTTGTCTCTGATCAATCTCGAAGCAAGGATGCCCATAATGGCCTGACGGATCAGAGGGATGGGCAAGCCAGGAATAGAATGGACCTTCACCCCCTTCTTCAAACCAGTGGAGACAACTGCGTCTCCCATATAGGTGGCCCACTATGTCACCTGAGCTTTGGATACTACTGTATCAAATGAAAGTCTCCTCCCAATAATCGGGACTCCCAAAATGTGGTAGACATCCTCTAAGGTGATAGTCCACTCACCCCTGACACCTGGAAATCAGAAAGTGTTCCGATCTGCATCCCAGTAAGAAAATAAGTCACATAGTATGTGACTGGCAGGTGTAACGTGGGGGACCCGTGTGATCCTCAATATACCTGCCCTCTGAAGAGTATCCTGCTCATCCTGAGAGAGTGCATCTAGCACTGCTGGAAGCCAATCACTCTCTCTCTCTCTCTCTCGGCTCCATCTGATGTACTCTTCCTTCTTCTACAAAACACACAAAAACACGTAAAAAGGAGCAAGTTAGTATCAAGATTGCATTGAAAAAAAAATCATTAAAGCAGGTAAGAATGCTAGAAATGCAAAAATGAATTCAAACAAGTGTTGTTTTGGCATTCTGGAGAGAACCGCCACCCTGAGCAGGGTGGCGGTTCTGTAACCACCACCTTGTAAGGTGGCGGTCCTGGAACCACTGCCCTGCTCAGGGCGGCGGTCCTGTCCCACATTTCAAAATGGGTCGCATACCCTAAAAATGCTCAAAAATGCTAAAAAATGACCATTTTTGCTAAAACAAAAGCCTACCCATTAGGTGCCCCCCCTAAGAGACACATTTAAAACTGACATTTCTAAAAATGACCCCCCCCCCCACGACAAAGTTTTCATCATTTTTACATTTAGGGTGCAAAAATGAATAATCAAGAAGAACTAACCTGAGATTTCGCGGGTCGAGGTTCTGCTCGCGGAGGCATGATCGCTATCTTGATGCGAATGTTTCGACTATATTCTCATTGAAAACCGTCACCGTGGGTCCCAGAGCTCAAAAACTATCAAATCAACACGTGCAAATGAATAGGAAAATGGTCCCATTATATATAATATATATATATATATATATATATATATATATATAGTGTTTTGATGCATTTTCGAGTGCCCCTTTCGCAAGGTTTAGAGCGCCAACGGAGGTAAGTTCTCATCCCCGCACAAATGGTAAGTCCTCATCTCATACTAATTTAGTATTTATTTTTCGATTTGTTTTGTCTATCTGCACTTGAGTCTTCTTTCCATTTTACAGGTAGCGGGAACTTGGATGGTGACATTTCGACACACGGGCGTGTCAGGTATAATTTCTAACTTCCCATTTTGGGACCGCCATACTCGGACCCACCATTTTATGCCTCTTCATGGCTAAAATGCTTCTCCGAGGGGGAAATATGTACGTACCCAAAATTGTAGGGTATTGTACTGCCGAAACGATGTTACACATGCCCCAATGATGATACAGGTCACCTCGCAAGGTGTTCGGATCCAGAAAATCTCGCAAAGTATATGTTAGCATCCCAAATGCTTTATTCATGTTCCTTGTGCTTTGTTTTATTCCTCTACCCTTCATTTCTTAGCTTTTTGACCTTTAGTGATGAAACCGCCCTAGGGCGGCTGTAACCAGGGCGGCGGTCCTGTAACCGCCGCCCTGCTCAGGGCGGCGGTCCTTCACACATTTTCCAGCACATTCTTCTGATCACAACTTGCATAATTTTCAACTTTTACCAGCTTTTCTCCACCGCCTTAGCTTGTATTAATGTTTTATGTCCCCTGGAATAGTGTTTCTCCATTGTTTAATGGTAAAAGAGTTCTAATGGGAATCACCTTTGGGTGAATGTGAAATCTATAAATAGCCAGCTTGTTTTCAAGCAAATGGCCCCTCAAAACTGCCTCTCAATTTCTCATTTTCCATTGTTTAGTCTCTCAATTCTTGCTTAGAGTTCATTTTGTTTTCATGTTTGCATCCATGCTAGTTTTTCCTTTGCTTTTAGAAGCCATTCAATCTTCTTGCTTCAGTCTTGTTCATCGTTGTTCATACAAATTAGTTTAGAGCAGAGTAGTGTCAGTTATAGATTGCATCCATTAGAGTTGCAGGTTGTGTTCTTCACAGAAGGTGGATTCTAGAATCTCTCGGTACTCTTGCATTGTATTCCCACAATAAATCCCGCTAGGAATTACATATGCCAAGCTCTGTCTCTTGCGTTGTCCCTCTCCTACTCGCATTATATTCGGTCTATATCCAAACTGCCATTGTTCGAATACCTTTTTCTGTTGATGCTAGCATATACACGCTCTTCTGGATTCACGTGAACATGAAGGAATGAGGAGATCATTCTGAGGGGAAAAATTCATACACTACTGGATTCGCCACTGTTCTGCAAATTCCAGGTTTTATCTGTCAAAGTTCTAGTTAAAATATATCAAATAGAGTAGTGAAACATTTCATTTCAGTTAAATTTCATTCTCGATATTACCAGGGAAGCTGTGGGGATTGATAGTTTCTGAGAAACTATGATTCATTCCTCACTTCTGAGGTAGGATCGAGAATCTTTCAATTAAGTTAATCAGCTATCTAGTTATTTAGGATAAACTCACAACTGCACAGGCAAGTAGCTACACCGGGCTACCTTGTTTGTTTTAATTTTGTTATTAGATTAGTTGTCATTTTCTGAATATATTAGATTAGTTGTTCTTTCAATTCCATTTAAAATTCTATTAAAAAAATACAAAAATAGAGGAATATATATATGTTGTAGATATATCTTGCATAGTTAATTTATTTCATTTCAGTTAGGTTTATATTAACCTTGTATGACAATCACGGGACCTAGAGAGCCCAGGGAATACATTTTTGAGCCAATCGTGCCTCAACCCAATATTGTTGCAGCAATAACTGACATAGACCAAAATCTCAGAATTTAGGTCTTCCGAACAACAACAGACCTACAAGAAATCAGCTGCACAGTTAAGAGTATTAAACATAGAAGATGACAAAGCGCACACGTTCTAGTCAAATCAGCCAAATTATAGATTGCCTTGATAGACATCCGTATGACTGTAGAAGGACCTGAAAGAGAAAAAACATTCGGTTGTGATCCACTAGTCCCATAGCCAGACGCAGGAGACCTCCTCATTGATATAGACACTAGCTTACGTATCCAAGTTGCCAGAACACCTGTTAGGTACTCTGAGAAAATCGTGCAACTTTTAGTTCTAAACGTAGAGGCCAAAAAGGCATACGATTATTGGATACTCGGGATCAGAAGAAGGGATTGATTCTTCACATGACCATAGGAGGTCCACAACAACCACAAACTTACGGTTGTGATCCACAAGGTCCCACAACCCAACGGGCCTACAAATCAATCCAACGTTGATGCTAGTTTGTGAACATTAGTGTTTAGATCCTCTCCACTCCCACCAGACATTATCACACAACTATCATTATTAAACGTAGCAGCTAATCAAGCTAAATATTTCTGGACTAGACCAAAGAATCGTCCATAAAACACCAAAAGATCCACTACATATTTAGCCATTCCATTTTCATGACCTTGTCGGGAGACATATACAAAGCACCCACAGGTTATCTTCCACGTATCCCACAACCCATAGATTGGATAACGACAGAGCTCGATATTGATTGGAGCCTTCGAGTAGCTATCCTCACCAAATGATCTATCACACCGGTTCAGGTTAGGAGGGCCTTCTTTGCCTTAGATTCGCAGATCCCATTATTGCGTGTTGAAGACATAAGATTACCTAACTAGCTTATCTACATCCCAGCGTGTATTCCATCCCCACTGGCTGTCTCGGCATGACCTCGGGAGGTTAGGTGCAAGGAAGAGTCACTTGTAGATTCCCATGCTTGCATGTCACTTTTCCATCGTACAGTTTGTGTAATAAGCGCGCTTACGTACTATAAGCTAATTCCAATCTGAAATATTTTTATGCATAGAGGACTGCACATACCATTGGTGTGGGTGGTTGTTATTTGTTATTCACAGCTGGGTAAACATGAGAACAAACTGTTACATGTGTTATTTAAGTATGGAAAGGAGTTGTTTGAAAGGTGATTACTTCTAAAGAAGACCATAGATGGAAATGAATGAAGGGACAATATAACACAAGGTAAGCAGTGGTCATGGAAACTATTATGAGAGGGTGCAGTGGCAAGGTAATTAGTGCATCTAAGCATGTGGTAGAGAAGTTTGTAGCCAGAGGGTAGGAAGGCACGCTAGAAGGTTATAGCTAGGGCATGAAATTATACCGTGCGGAATTTTTTAGAAATTTTTAAAATGGTCAATTAATAAGAGGATTTTTGGTAGGTAAAGAAGCAATAAATGCACTAACGTATTGAAAATATATATAAGGACGTGATACATGTTCATTTTTACCTTTGTAATCGCAAGTATTCAAGCGAGTTAAGTGCAACCGAGCCAAGAAAATTGTATTTAGGTTCGGAGAGTTATGAAACTAGACATGGAGAGTAGATTTGTGCACGAAAAAGGCTTACATCCCCATTAGTGAAGGGTTTGAGTGAAGAAGAAGCGTTGAGAAGGAGTTAGGGCATGCGGTTTCGAGCCAGGGTATGCAATTTCGAGCTAGGGTTTGAGTTTTCTTGATACAGAAGATGAAAGGTGATATTTTTACAATGGCACCAAAGAAAGCACCTACAACATGCACAAAAGGAAAGAAAAGGGTGGAAGTTGAGGTTGAAATTGCTCTTGAGAGCAATTTTTTAGATATGTAATACCTGGAAGGAATAATAGTCGAGAAAGATTGGGATTCGAACATTCGCAAATGCAAAGTAAATGACTACAACCACCGCACCACTTATAATAAGGGAGAGTTGGATTATTTTCTAAATAATAAGACCAACAAGCGCATGGTGGAAGATATGCCAGTGTATAACAATGCTGGGGAAAAGTTGCTTAAACATGTAGAAGTTTATCTACTATATGATCTCCCATATTTTGTAAAATATGAACCTTTATACCAATGGCTTATGATCAGAGTCCATGAATAATTCTTCTATTTTTCTGGACGGGGGGTTAGGCTCAGAGTGGCCCTAATTGTGACATTAATAGGACTGAAGAGCACAAGGACAAACATTGTTAGTGATCTGACTGATAAAGCAATGGTTATAGCCATAAGCAAGGAGTTGGGATATACCAAGGGTCCATGCAGAATGGACATTTACAGATTGAGGAAGTAATCTATGGTCCAGGCAGTCATGCATGTACTCACCAAGATGAATGATCAAGGGAGATGGTCATAGGTAAATACAATGTGGCTATGCAATCCAAAGAAGATGGCAAAGGGATAAATCTACAACTTAGCGGGCTATATTACAAAAACCATTGTTGAGGAAGCGTGTGTAGGTGAAAATATAACTTTTGGTGCCATCCTCTTATCTCTTGTTTTTGTAGAAATTAGAGTGCCCGATGGGTTAAAGAATAAAATTTAGGACTACCCTGTTGAGAAGAAGTCCCTCACGGAAAGGTTTGAGAAACATTTATGTGAAGGATCAATGAGTGGCCCATTCAAGAAAAGGGCAGAAATTTGGTATGACTGGCTTTGCGTGGCATTTGAGGAGGAATGGCACATTCCAAAGGAACTACCTTTGGTAGTAGGAAAGGTAGTATAGTTCGTGGTGTATCAACACTTCTGCATTGCACGGTTTTCCATGAAGGATGGGATATGGAGTACATGGTGAAAATTTCCCTATGCCTTCACAACGCACTACTTCTAGGCCTCAATTCACATATTTTTTGATGCGTGTAGGCTGAAATTCAATGTAGATAAGGTAGATTATGACTACCACACCCTTAGAAAAATATATGGATATCTAGGTCGGTCTACCTACATTGAAAGGATCATTTCAGATGTCATAAGTATGAAGCCAGTAAGTTTGGCTATTGGGGACAGTGGAGCTGCACTCATATATCTTCAGCTCAAGCATAGGTTGGAGAAAAATAAGTATGTGGAGAATGATTTTATGCTCCCAGGTTCGCCTAAGGGAAAGCACACAATGGAGAATGTTCCAACTCCAAATCCTGTCGTGACCATACAAATTGAGGAAGATGAACAAGAAGATAATGGAAGCTTGGATCATAGAATTTGGAGGCATCCCACAGACAAAGTGGAGAGTGAGCACACAAATTCTCCACCACAGGAACAAGAATGAGAAGAAGATGTGGACGCAGATGAATTCCCTGAAGAGCGCCAGTTTAAGAAGGTATTTAGAAGAACCAGGATCCAAGGCATAGGAAAACCACAACCTGTAATAATATCACCTAGACTCTCCCCTCAAAAAGAGGCACTTGAGAAGAAGAGAAGTGATATCTCCCACAAACTTGGATATGGAGTCTAGAAAGATTCTAGAGCTTTGTGCACACTGGAATCCCCCAGGTTAATGAAAAACCCAGGGGCATATGGATGGGAACCCAGAGATGAAGAGATGAACAATCCTCTACTGGGTCACTCCCATGTCTCCATGGAAAAATGAGCATGAGCCTCAAGATCCCACTCACATGTTGAGGAGTGACAGAAGAAGATATAGCCAACTCTAAGGACCTCGGCGGTCATAGTACTTCTTAAGGGGCTAAAGCACTAGGATATTAAGTTTCAGACCATTTTGTACCTAAGTATGGGTCAATGCTGAGGACATAAGAAAAATTGTTCAACCCAATAGTTTGATAGAGTAAATTTTGTAAGAGGACTTAACGAATAAGTAAGTTTGGATTGGATATGATAAGGATCCAGAAATATGCCTCATCAATGTGCACTAAATGATCTTATTTTACTAGTCCATTTTTATCAATTTTGACTAGTCATATTTGTGACTTTTGTGAGGAATCTTGTGTATCAAGTTAGGATGTGAAGAAGTCCACCCTTTTGTTGGCACATTGCAGTTCTAACGTCTAAAAACTCTTGAACTCCTAACATGAGTAGTGTGATAAATTCAGTTTTGTAATAAAGTAGGTGCACAGATGGCAGTTGGAAGAACAAAGTATGAAGGCAACCAACACATTTTTGGGAACTACTTGAAGATTCAATACAGGCAAAAGCTCCGTAGAACCTCTAGCACATTTAGTTCTGAGAAAACTACCTATCACACAACGAAGAATGAGGCTCTATTACTTAGCATTCCAGAAGACCTTGGTGACGTACGTTATAAAAGAAAGACCTGACATCTTGAGTTCTAAGGAACTCTAAGAAGTTTCCTTTAGCTATGCATAACTGTTCGTACATTGGTTAGATTCTGTGCTAGATAGATGGACCCTTTGGTTTTGCCAACTTTTCCAAAGGATTCTAGAATTAATGAAGCAGAATATGTTTATTTTGACAAGGGCATCTGGGGATAGAGAAGATTTCAAATTATGAGGAATTTCTCTAAACTTTGAAGGATGAACTAAAGATCAAGCTGACGAAGCTTTTAATATCTGTGCATACCCCAGAAATATGTCTGATAAGGATCATAAAGTCTGTGATGTCCAGATAATGATGTTCCTAGATTCCACATGATACTTTGAGCACTATTAGGGCACACATGGGAACATATTGATAGATGCAAAACTAGAAGTGTGAAGCACTTGTGAGTTGCTCAAGACTGCATCTTCAGATGATGAAATATATATAAGGATTGGGTAGCATATAGCGTAGATATAATAGATCTATATATAGGGATATGATGACTACAATGGCCAATGTTGTATAAGATAGAACATTTCAGTAATGAAGATAGCCATTTATTTTTTAGGATGAATCATGGAAGCTTTTAGCACTCCTAATTCAAGGTGGAGACAAGGGCTACACTAGATCACTAGATAGACATAAGATTCTTTTTTTTATTGGTATTTATATTTCTAAGCAATTTGATCCTAAATCTGTTGAAGAAGGTGTTGAATTCTAGTAAATGTCTTTTGATTCTGTACAGTTGAATTCATTTTCATGTACATTTCCATTGTAAGTCTTTATTAGGTTGGGACACTTATTTCTTTGTAGAGAATCCCCATTACTGGGACAATAATGTACTTCAAGAGTGTGTTTAATGTCTGATTATTTTTTTTCATTCTGCAAGAGTGTGTTTATTTCTAGTATTTGTTTTCATTCATGGGAACAAGAGTGTGTTTGAAGGCGTTCCAGGATAGGATTTGAAATGCGCATTTTGTAACAAGTGTGTTTTATTTCCAGACTTAGCACATTTTAATGGATACAAGATTTATTTATTTTAGACAACATGTAGTGTTTATCTTCAGATTGTTTCCTGTACGTGATATTTTTAATGCTAGGGTTTGGCCAAGGAATCGTCTGATAAGCACATATGCAAAAAACCCCCAGAAAATGATAATAAAATAATAAATACCTACAATCAATTACTAGGATTTCTACTATTAGATGCACTTGCTTGTATGCATGGTAGCTTCAGTACAGGGTGCCTGGATATTGAATCATAACATGCAACCTATTTTGGGAAGTTGCATTAGGCGGTGAAGGGTAAGTAACGACACCCTATCAGCTCCTGGTTCTGACACGTCTCCATTTTAGTGTAAATGGACTAACTACGAGAACTCTTACCTTGTTGGCCCAACTTGCATGCAGAGCATAGACTTAAGCTCCCGATACTGAGTTTCAAGGTAAGAAAATTCTATGTTCAAATGTGATTAGATATACATACCCAATTAGTTGAATCTAGATGATGGTGTTAAATCTTAAAGTATTACTGCATCACCTCTATGGTTGGTACCCTTATGTTTCTTGTTTACCGCCATGATTATCTAATAACTGGAGCTAGAATGATGCTTACCTAGTGGAATGTGCATGGTTATGTTTCATGAATGTCTGCATTTATCTTCCATCACATTTAGGGCATGGAAAATACAACTCTCCATAGGTACATGGTACCTTTGCGTATCTTTGAATGAGTGCTCAAAAATCTCCCAAGCTAGGTGATGTTTCAGTGAAATTCAGGAACTCCTTTGTGGTGTTTGCTCCATATAGTAGATTCTTGGTGATCAATATACTCCAGGTGCATACTGAGGATCTTAGCTCCATAATTACAAATGAAACCAGGTACTATACCATTAAATATCCTATTCAAAATCATGCATTCACAGATGTTATCATCACTTGAAAGATAGAACATTAGTCACTAGGTAGGTTAGATTCATTGGATACATATGTTATGCTCCATCAGGGTGCATATAGTCCTGTAGACAGGCTAGTCGTAGTCCTGATCCCAAAACTGTCTACAGAAATTTGACATTCTCCAACAAGCTCCTAAAATCACCTAGGGAGAATTAATTTTCTCTCCTAAATCACTGCATGGGGGATTAGACCTTCTTAGCCATAAAATTGAGCCTACCATTACATGGATATTGATATATAGGCTTGGTGCCAAGAATGGGTAGACCTGGGGTGTCAATATGGATAGAGGCATCATTTAGGAGGACTTGTATCCACAGTCGATTGATTATACATGGGTATCGTATGTCCTACAAGTTCTATTGACACCCTTCCTTAGGCCCCTGTATACATCTTCATACACTTAGGACAACAAGAGTGTGCACTTCCCATGGATGAGATAATAAATGAAGCTTGTTCAAGACTAGACGCTTGATGATGGTAATGAGATTCTCCATTTTTAACAAAGTAATATTTAAGTGAAGAGTAATGTGAATCATAAATAAGGATTAGATACTTAGCATATATTATACGACAAGTAAGCTCAATACCCTTTCTCAATCATGTGAAAAATTGAATTCTTAGTATGATTTTTCACTGCGACGGGTATTGACTTTTGAATATCAAAGACTTGTCATTCTCATTGGAATAATATGACAAGAAAGATGGAATGATAACATGTTTTTCCATCTCAAATTTGAGGTCTAATTCAAGGAGATGATCGATTTCATCACATAAATGGATTTTTTGGTTCTTAGTGGTACAAGATCAGGACAAACAATAATGAACAACCCCTTGATTAGCTCTAGAAAATGTCTGTTATTCTCATTCAATCTTTCATCCAGGATGGAAATAATCTCAACAAAAAATTGAGAAAGGAATGTATGCTTCATCCTGATATGCTAGAGATTTTGTTAAAAATTTGGAAACATTCCTCCCAGTAATGAACTTCAAAATTTCATGGATTGCTCTAGTTTAGGGCAACGAGGACACATGTTATCTATACACCATAATCGATGCAATATAGCTTTAAGAGTTATGGACAAATATGCCTATAGTCCACCTCACTTGATAGTCTTCCATGTTGGCTTATCAGTCCCAGGACCTTGATCTCATTCTATTTGGTAGGAATATGATGCAACTTCCACGTGACTTCACTGTAGTAAGGAAGCTTATGTGCACAGTTCATAAGAGATGAGGTATGAGGAAGATGATCTAACTTGGTATAATTCAAGAAACATGCAATGGAAATCAATGATATTGGTGATAATGTCAATGTTTCCATAAGTCCATCTGTGAAAAATTAACTCATGAACATAGTGGTCATGAATCTATAATTTTCAATGAAGAATACAAATTATTCACTACACAAACAGGATACCAGTCAAGTCATAATTAAAAACCATTCTTCATGGCAATGGTGAAAATCTTGGCATACTAGGAATGAGCCTGAGAATCAAAGAGAATCTAGAAAGAGAGTGTCAAAGCATCAAAGGTAGTGGAGTGAATGAATTGATCATCAATTACCTAAGCTTGATCATTTGCTCAATCCTTATGTTGATCAAAGAACACTTGACAAAAACTTACACAAGAAGTCTACGTGTGGGAAAATGAGGCCAAGGTTCAAGGGCACGAATGAATAGAGAATGTGCGTGTGGAACAAAAGTTCACATTTCAAGACTTAGCCATTTTTTGGCAAGAAGATCTATTTTTATAAGATGGCGTGCAGAACACACCAACGATGTAGAGATGTGTGCACCACGTATTGTCTATTTCTGGAGGATTGGATTCAAAGCACTTTTGCATGGAGACAGTCTAAGAATAGGATTGTCACCTCAGTTAACTATCAGTAGTCTATAGATAACACACTTGCATGTGTGGCTATGCATGAAAATGGCATGTAGCTATTAATAGCATGCAACCTATTTTTGGAATAGATAAGCAGTGAAGGGCAAGTCCCCACCCTATATATGTAGTGAGTTACTTGGTAGTAAGAGAGAGAGAGATAGATATAGTGTGTGTGTGAGGGATAAGTATGACATAGACATGTGCATGTTTATGGATTACCGTATCAGAACCATGCGCGCAATCGACATAGATTTCCAATATTGTAAGAAGCTTTTGTGTTATTGTGATAATTAATGATGGAAGATATTGACTGAACCTAAGTGTTATTCCTGTGTGTAATTGGGTAGTGCATGTTCTTATTTCTATCATGATTATTGTTTAAACCTATTCTTCCTTAGATCTAGATCTGTCATTCACTATGTAATGATGTATTAGTTATGGATATATATGCTTTAAGTCTTCATCATGTTAACATTTTACTATATCAACCCTAAAGAGGGACCTGGTACCTTTTTGTGCTTCAGTGAGTGCTCAGTCTAGGATGAGTGATGTGCCAACATGCATCTAGGGTATTATCTGGTGAATTCTAGGCTACATCATTGGTTTTGTTGCCGGGACCTCTTTTTTCAGTTGTTTTTAGGATGGTTCGTGATGAAGACATACCAGTTGACCTCTAGCAAGTATTGAAGAATGGATACATGATCTGGAGGAAGAATATGCACAGCGGTTCAACATTGGATATGATTTTAACACACGCACTATGGGTGGAACAGAATCTGTATGATAGTTTATATGAGAGATTTTTTCATTATCTTTCTAGTAGAATTATACGAGTGGCTGATTGCTTATGCATCTAAGTGGAATTGGAGGTATCACACACTTTTCTGGACATAGGAAGAATTTTCAGGCCCTTTATGATGTTGATTTGATTTGGACTCAAGTTGTGGATACATGGTTTCATGGTGTTCTAAACAGTTATATTCTGTAATATTCAATTTCCATGTATTCTTTCCTAGAGGTAGCTGAATTCCAAGTTTTTGCGGTATCCAAGAGGAGCATATCTATAAGGCATTCCACTGGTGATCAAGATCTTGATGGTAACTTTGAACCTGGAGAGTAAACTGATGGCTAACTAAACCTCACCATGCGCGAGGGCAGGAACAGGTTTGGTGAAAGATGTAGACCTAGTGGTAGAAAGGTAGAGAGAGGAGAGGTGGCTTAAGTATAATGAGGCGTGAGAGGGAGATAGAGAAGCAACGTTCCATTGTAGAAGGTATGGCAGTTGAGGAGAGAGATGGCTCGTGAAGGATTTGAAGCTCACGTAGAAGACATGGAGCCAGAGCATCAGGAACTCCCCCATCTTGGAAAGCATGACAGGGATCCCCCCTTGGCCTCACATAGAAGTGTGCGCTAGCAGAGACTACCTGGGCATGTTGGCACGCATCTTAATCCACCTGGTGACCTAGCCCTTGCACTTGGTTTTCTAGTATCTAGTACGACAAGTAATCAACAAGCTGAATTTTTGAGGACCGGAGTAAGAGAGCAAGTACATCAATGGCAGGATAGATGGCTTCAATATTATTTGGAGGAACATTTTCAGGTGCATCATCCACACAAAACATGAGCACTGTTGAATGTTGGATTCACCTCTAGAAGTGGAACTACTTCACAGACTGTAGGGGTTTAGTATAGTACTACTGTTGGAGCACAGGGGAGTACATCTACAGGTCCTATTCCAGCTACATGTGGAGGATCAGGAGGTATAGGTGGTTCTAGTTCTGGTTGATCTGGTGGTTCTGGAGGTAGGGGAAACATAAGAGGTTTTGGATCAGGTGGGCAAGGTCTACACCAACCCCAGAATATTTATATGGAGATGTCTCTTCATCTTCTGGAGTATAGAGGCATAGAGGATGTTGCTGAGCATGTGCACATGTGTGAAATATTGTGGCACTTGCGTGAAAGGGATCATGACTTCTGAGTGCAAGGCAAGTCAATTTGCTACTACATTATAGGGATGCACACACAACTGGTATAGGAAGTTTGACCCTGATCAAACTTGTGTGGATTATGCAGTGCTGAAGGATGCTTTCTTGAAAGAGTTCTATATCCCAGAATTTGAGTAGAAGAGTATAAGTGTGCTCAAGGATATCAAGTAAGGCACTACTGAGAGTGTACGTGAGTATGATTCCCATTTTAAAACACTTCTATCTAAGCTTTCTTATGATATTCACACAAGCCAACATGCACAATGGTTCATTGGTGGATTGATTACACCATTCAAAAGAGCACTGTCACATAAGACATACACTGATCCATGCGAAGCACTAGAAGCATCTTTGCATGCTGAGGCAGTTGGGAGCATTGACACTGGCATTAGTCCATTCTTAGAGGCACAAATTGTAGCTATGGCCAAATAGTTAGAGAAGCTATTAACAAATTCAGCCCATGAAACGCGCTCAGGGATTTGGTATACAGATTGTGAAGTGGAAGGTCACACCAAGGATAGTTTCCCTCACAGATCTATATGCTCATTACTATTGGACTGTGAGATCTGTCATTTGAATCATGATGCTAGTCATTTTCCCTTGTTACAACGTGTGATAAGGAAGAATGTATCTTGTTACTGTAAAATTTTCAGGTCCACAACCCATGATACTGAAGATTGTTGGTTGATTGGTCAGATCCAGGATGCTATAGACATTGGGGTACGAACAGACAAGCGTAACAGATAATTCTAAGGGTAAGAATGAGCACCAAGATTGGGATCATAATCAAATGCATGCTATGACAGGAATGAGGGGCATTTTGAAGGAGGTCATGGAAGAGGATGTGGATATCATGGTGGATATGGAGGATGAAAGGCCGTGGTGGAGGAAGAGGTGAGTTCCCTCATGGAACATGTTATACGTGCGGATCTCCTGACCACTATAGGTTTGAATGTCCTCAGAATATTACATGTTCTTTCTTTGGAAAGAACCATAGCTATGAAGAGTTCCCAGACTTATATGAGCATCTGGGTAAGCAACATAAGCAAGAAAAAAAGGTTTCGGGATGGTTAGAATCTAGTGCATGGTAGAAGATCAATAGATGCCCAAGATAGTAGAAGGACCTGAGGCCTTAACTGTGAATATTACTACACAAGATGAAGTGGCACACACAAGAGAGGCATTACACCAGAAGCCTACGATCACCAAGGAGGAGGTTTTGCATGCAAGGTACCCAGATCTTGCTCATCAGAAGGAAGTCTATCAAGAGACCATGGAATTCCTCAAGAATCTTCAAGGTGAGATACAGTTTTTAAAGGAGAAGTCAAGGAAGATGGAGCAGAAGAAAGAAGCAAAAAAAATTCCCCTCTGATATTGATGACATCAGAGAGGTTTGTAAAATGTTGTGATAGGAGAATATTATTCCATTATTAGGAAATTGGTTAAAGGGGAATACTTTGCATACAAGTATTGAGACCATGAATGACAAATCCTACATGCAAATCTTCCCCCTGATAGCATTGACTATGACAAGGAAATTACTTTTGAATGTTTTTGTGGATGGATGGCTGTTGAGCAACATATTGATTGATACAGGTGTAGAAGTGAATGTGCTTACATTAGATGCATGGGTACAAATGGGGAGGCCTCCATTGAAGCCATCATCTAATGTATTGTTTATGGAAAACCAGACTAAGGCCACTCCCATAGGAGTTTTTAAGGATGCATCTATAACCATACAAGGGGCCAAGTTCACTGGGGATTTTGAGGTATTAGCACTTGTAGAATTAGACAATTTTCCAGCCTTGCTTGGACGCCCTTGGTGTTATGCAAATAATACTGACTTGAGATTCAATAAGGGGTATATCAACTTTGAGAACAAGGAGGAAAGGGTTGTAATACCTTTAACAGATGGGAATTCTACACCATATGTTGAGCCTCTAAGTGAGGAGGACTTAAACAGAATCTATGTACGCACTATTCAGGACCCAGAGGTCAATGAGCCATCAAAGGAAGGCATCCTACAGTGGGAGGATTCTCATTCTATTAGTGATACTATGAGTATTGCTTGTGACAATTGGGCTCATGGTACATATGAATTAGTAGGGAACGAGGTGAAAAGTGTGGTTGTGTGACAAGAATGGACTTCATTTGGTTCGACGGATAGGTAGTACATTACCTTGGTATATAGGGGCATAAGATCTTCCTATATTTTTGAAAGCCATGGAAGCACAGTGGATAGATCAAATTAAGAGAAGAGATATGTTAGTGTATACCTTGCATGGGATAACAACGTGCTGGTGGGTAGTCCACAAAGATAATCTTATAGAATGGGAGGAGATTGGAGTCGCCCTATTCTATTAGGTTTTTAAAGAAATGCACCTACGTAGATCTAGCACTTATAATGGTGATCAACATGTTCAACATCACATTCAGTAGTGTGAGAGACTCTGGACAGCAGGATAAGAAGCATTACCACCTTCACTCTGGGTGCATAGATTGTATTCTACTCTACAAGGATACACACACACCTTAGAATGTATATGCAAAACTACATAGAGAGACTGGGAATTGGTAAAATTTGACTACAGGGATGATCTAGACCTTTGACTACTTTTCTTGACTAAACCTCCAGTAGAAGAAGCATTAAAAAATTTCAAGTGCTTAACTATGGGATATAGTGCAAAGGCAAAGAAAATATTTAGGAATTATTTGGTGAGACAGAGTCTAAAGTGCATTTTGAAAAGGAAGAAGAAATGGACTCCATACTACTTGAATGCACTTTCCTTGAGAAAGAGAAAAGAAAGATGGTTTACATAGTGGATGATGAGGAAGTTGAGAACCTATATATTGAACATTCACAAGGGGTGTGTGAGGTCTTGGATAGTGTAGATAAGGATATGCACTCCTATCACGAAACCCATGAAGAAAAAGAAGGTGAATATAGGTTCGGAGGCTGAGCCAAAGGAGGTCATAATTGGAGACTATTGGTCAGAATTGGAAGTGGCAAACATCATTGAGTTACTCAGGGATTATCAAGACTTATTCCCTTGAGGGTATCATGAAGTTAAAGGCATGCATGAATCACTTGGGGAAATGAAGATAAAGCTTAAGGATGGTGCAACACCCCATTAGAAAGAGACCTTATAGAATGAATCCCAATTTACGTGAAAAGGTGAAGGAAGAGATTGATAAGATGTTGAAATCTGGGATTATTCAAGCCCTTGGATGAGTCAGAATGGGTTAGTCCTATGGTGATAAAGTATCAAGAAGGATAGAAGGATTCAAATTTGTGTAGATTACAGGGAATTGAATTTTGCATGTGTAACAGACCCTTTTCCTACACCATTCACTGAGGAAATACTAGAAGGAGTGGCAGGGCACAAAATATATTCTTTCAGAAATGGGTTTTTTGGGTATCATCAGGTTAGGATTGCTCAGGAGGATCAAGAAAAGACAACATTTACTACTGAATGGGGAAGATTTTCCTATACTATGATGCCTTTTGGATTGAAAAACTGTTTCTGTTGTATTCTCATGGATAGTTTTTCAGGCATTCAAATATTTTATTCACAACTTTTTACAGGTTTATCTAGATGATTGGACAGTATATGGGCTTTTGAAAGATCATTGTGACAATCTATGCACTTAATGTTTGAATGGTGTAGAAAATTGAGTATCTCTTTGAACATCAAGAAGTGCATATTTGCTACACTTTTTGGAATACTATTAGGACATATAATCTGCAAGGAAGGTTTGTTTGTTGATCCAGCTAAGGTTGCAGTCATTCTAGGCCTGGAAGCACCTACCAGTCAAAGTGAGGTGCGTGGATTTTTGGGTCACATAGGATATTATAAAAAATTCATCAAAGGGTATGCCAAAATTATTGCACCCTTGGAAGAATTACTAAAAGGAAAAGGTACATTTTATTGGGGAGAACCGCAATAGCATGCATTTGAGATATTAAAAAAGAAACTTACTACCGTGCCCATTCTATGTTTTCCCTCATGGGATAAACCATTTCATGTGCATGTGGATGCTTCTGGCATGGCCATTGGTGTTGTGTTAGCTCAACCTAGAAAAGGTATTGTAGATCATCCAATTTGTTTTACTAGTAGGAAGCTAACTCCTACTGAAACAGAATTATACAACTACAGAGCGCGAAGCTTTTTCAATGATCTATGCATTACACAAGTTTTGATATTACTTGCTGACAACACCATTTGTGTTTTATATAGATCACATGGAATTGAAGTATTTGGTGAACAAACCAGTATTGCAAGGGTGCATATGGAGATGGGTACTCCTATTTCAAGAGTTCGATTTCACGGTTGTGGTGAAGCTAGGGAAAAGTAATTATGGAACAAACCACTTATCTAGAATTCACTCAAGAGAGGAAGCAGCAGAAAATTAAAGAAATTTGTAGACTAGGCTTTGAATATATGCACAACTCCAGAGGGACTTACCAATATGAAGCGACCATAGAAGAAAAGTCAATGGGCCCGCGCAAAAAGTAATGAATGATGAGGCATTGGGACACAGAAAATTGTCAATAGTTAAGACCAAAGTGAGAGGCTTAAGCAGTTTTGAGCCGCATACAAACTCGGCTGGCCCTAAAGCTTCGGAAGCTCATTGCACAGAAGATGAGATCTTCTAGAATGGAAGAATGACCTTGGTGTCTAGCATTGTGTTGTTTCTAATATGGAAAAGTGATGAGGCTACGAGGCAAGAGTTGGAATCCATTTCTGGGAGACATTCCATAAAATCTGAACAATCTGGTATTGAATGGAAGACCTTGTCAGGCCGGAATAAAGGAGGAGTATGCAAATTCGCATACTTTAAATTGATGTAGAGAAGACTGCCTCATAATCTCATAAAAATTATTTATTTATCTAAATTCTTCCATTCTTATTCTTTCCATTATTCTATTCTTTACTTCAATTTTTTGACATAACCATTGTCTAGACAAAAATGAGATTAGTGTGGGGTAATGTTGACCAGAGAACACTTGACAGAAATCACATAAGAGGTACGCATAGGAGAGAAATCCAGGATCAAGGATGCCTTCAACAAGGGATGGGAAGAACCCATGCGTGGATGGCAAGTTCAGTATTCAGGACTTAGCTAATTTTGAGCATGAAGATTTTTTTGAAGAAGACGACATGCATGCAGGCTACACCAATGATGTAGTCCTGTTGCACTACGCATTTTTTATCTTTATAGGATCGGATCGAAGATTTTTACATGTGAGATGAGCGAAGAATACGATTATCACTTCAGTTAACTATAAGAGGTCTATAGATATCACACTTGCATGTGTGGCTATGCCTATGAATGGAACGTGACTATTAATAGCATGCGGTCTATTTTTGGAATAGATAAGTGTCTGAAGGGAAAGTCCCCACCCTATATATTATGATGTGAAGTACATAATATAAGATATAGATATAGAAGAGTGTTTGAAGAGAGATGTATGTCTAATCTGGAGATATACAGATATCATCACATATTATTGGATTATTGTACCAAATCCATGTACGCATTGGTATAGATTGACATTATGCATAAGGAGATTTTGTATTTATTAATAAATGGAAGATATTAGTTGAATCTAAGTGTCATTCCTGTGTGTAATTGAGTGTTGCATGTTATTGATTCAATCATGATTACTGTTTAAAGCATGTTCTTTCATATATCTGAATAGATGGTACATGCATTGTAGAATGATGGATTTGTAATGGATCTTTAGGGTTTATTCCTCTCATCACGTCTAACATCCTGGAGAATAGCATCCCTAATTAGAGGGACCTAGTACCTTTGCACACTTCAGGTGAGCACTCAGTTTAGGATGAGTGATTTTGTCAGCATGACTCGGGTGTTATCTGGTAAACTCTAGGCTAATGAATCATCTATATAAGGATGTGATGTGAGACACATTTTTACCATTGGAATTAAGAGTTTTTGAGAAAGAGCTAAGTGTGAAGAGACGAGTAAAGAATTTGAGGTGCGAAGGGTGTGAAACCATACGTGACAAATAGATTTGTGCATAGAATAATCTTGCATCCCTGGTGGTGAAGGGTTTAAGAAATGGTGCAAGATGAAAGAGAGGAGCACTATATAGGGCATGCAATGATTTCACCTAGGGAATGCTAACTCAAACTAGGGTTTGAGTTGGGCATTACAGATTTGAAGAGAAAAGTGTCTACATAACCATGATTGCAAGGTAAAAATGGCACCCAAGAAATCAGCTATAGTGACCCATTACAAAGGGGAAGAAGAAGGTAGTTGTAGAGGAGGAAGAGATGGCACCTCAAAGTAATTTTTTAGAAATGCAATATCTAGAGTGCGTCATAGTTGGCCAGGAGTGGGATTCGCATATAAGAAAAAGAAAAGTGAGTGAATATAACCACATGAACATAGAGAATAAAAAGTGAACTCAATGCCTAACTCAACATGAAGAAAAGCAAACACATGGCAGATGACATGTATGGTTTATAAGATGAAGTAGGTGAGAAACTTGACTGAAAACAATTTAAGTCTAGATGAATTATATGAGCTTCCATATTTCAGAAAGTATGAGCCTTTATACCAATGGCTCATGAGAAGAGAAGATGAGGGTCATCAATCCTTGCCATTAATAATGTCAATCCGGGTTGGTGTCCAAAGGCTATATGCATTAAGAGAAGAAAATCATGGAAAATAGATTCCTTTAAATTACAAACCAAACTTGCATAAAATACCATCACACTTGCGGATCCATTCTCCCTGAAGAGGCACACTTGCATAAAGGAAATCACACTTGTATAAATAATTGTTGCATGAAAGAAATGAAACTTGCATAAATGAAATTGTTGAATTAAATATAAACATAATTGAACAAAACACCTGCAGGTTGACAATAGACTGAATTTTCACAATACAAAGATAAAAACAATACAACAGAATGAATTAAAGACAAATGAATAAGAACATAAACATAAATAAGAAACATCCATCTTCCTTGGAATGAGTGTAACAACTCATTCCTTGGAAGAGGATTTAAGTTTATGCACCATCAGAGATATTAAAACTACAAAATATTTGAGTTAGGAAAGAATAGATCTTACATATTTCTTTGGAGAAAAGCGCATTACATATCTAAGTGTGGAAGGTTGAATTTACTAATTGGATGCATCTAACCAACTCCTTATTTTGGGACGGATACAATCTGATCTTATCTTTATTCTAATCCTAACAACTAAGATCTCCATCTCCACAAAATATGGAGAGAGATATATTATTGGATTCAAAGTCTTATCTCACTTATTTTAGGAAGATTTACTCCCAAATCTTCTCCTTGATTTTCTGTAACAAGAATCATAATGATTTTATTCCTCTACATTATTGGAAGGAGGATTTTCCTCAAAATAGCTAATTTTGACCAAATGGATCTTTCTTGGATTTTCCATTTGACTTTGTTGTTTTTTACTGTGGAACTTTTGACGCTTGTTTAATATGCTTTTTCCTCGGACTGCAGTTGACTAAAAGTTAGATCCCTATTTATTAGTAGTACCTGTAGAAAATATGAATGAGGATTTTACTAAACACATTTCTATAAACAAAAACCTCTCTCAAAATTTTCCATTTGAATTTATGTTTCTGTTTATGGAACTTTTAGCACTCGTCTGATACACTTTTCTTCGGACTGCAGCTCACTAAAAGTTAGATCTCTTTTCATTGGTAATAACTTGTTGATGAATATGAATATTTTTTTTGTTAAAGACAATTCTATGAACAAAAATATCTCTCATATTTTCTATTTGAATTTTCTATTTTTGTTTATGGAACTTTTAGTGCTTGTCTAATACACTTTGCCTCATACTGCAGCTCACTAAAAGTTAGATCTCTCTTCATTGGTAAAACCTGTAGCAAATCTGAATGATTTTTTTTTAAACACATTTCTATGAAAAAAAACCTCTCATCAGATTTTCCATTGGAATATCTGAGTTTTCACAGATCCCTAAAAAAGTGTGATTCCATTGATGTAAGTCCAGAACTAAAGTTGTGAATTCCTTTTATGCAAGTTCCAGAACTAATATGCAAGATACGAAACTAAATTTGATTTTTCCATGAATTGAAAGTTTTAGAAATATGACTTTCATTCAATTGATATAAGTTGTGGAATGAAATCTGTGAGTTCTGGAATGCTAAACCTGCAAGGTTTTGGAACTCAGGCATCTGTGAGTTCTAGAAGGTAAGTTTCTCTGTGAGGATTTGGAACTAACTTTGTGAGTTCTGGAACTAGCTCTGTAGATTCCTATAGCTAACTTAAGAACAACTATAACTTTTGCATGGGACCTTGGCATTGAGATGATTCTTTGTTTTAGACTTGCATAATTTTTTGAGAGCAATCTGAATATGAAATCATATTTGAGGATTAAATGTATAAGTTCATGATCAACTCCACTTTTCCCAATACTAGCATTGTCTTTCTTTTATGGCCTGCATACACAGAGAATTTGCATCTTTTCCCAAAGGAATTAATAGGATTAGTCAACAAGATAGATAAAAAAATATTTATAAATGAATGAACAAGATATATATCCTATACTCTATCTGAAACAAATTATAAGTTCCTAGATTGCATTTAAATCCATTTTCAAAGGTAACTTGGAAGGAAAAAATAATGGTAATTTATGGCCAATTTATACCAATGGCCTCATCAAAGAGTACATGAGGACTTTTTCTACTCTACAGGACATAGAGTTAGAATCTCATACATGTTGATCTCCACAGTGATAGGTTTGAAGGCCACAGGCAGAGGAATATAAAGACTTATCTAACAGATAAGGTCATGATTCTAGAAACCAGGAAGGAGTTGGGATACTAGAAGGGTCCACGTGGTATGGACATTGATAAACTAAAGAATTGTCTGGTTGTACAAGAAGCAAAACATATTGTTAAAAATTTGAATGCCTAGGAGAGGTGGTCATAGGTGAACACCATGTGGCTGCATGTTTTTAAGTAGATGTCAGAAAGATAAGTCTACAATATTGCAGGCTACATTATAGAACAGATAGTTGAGGAAGTGCGCACGGGAGGAAAAATAAGCTTTGGAGCTATTCTATTGTCACTGGTATTCATGGATATTGGAGTACCAGATGGTCTGAAGAAGAAGATATGGGAATACCCCATGGAGAATAAGTCACCAGCTGAAAGTTTCAGCAAGTACCTATGTAAATGGTCCATGATAGATGATGTCAACTAAAGAGTGGAGAAATGGAACAAAAGGATCCATGTGGATTTTGAAGAAGAGTGGCACATCCTAGAGGACCTACCTTCAGTAATAGGGAAATAAGTCCATTTTGTTGTATATCAGCATTTCTACATTGCGCTCTTCCCAATGAAAGATGGATCCTAGAGCCCTTGGTACAAATTACCTTACGCCTTCATAGCAAGGTACTTTCAAACATCAATCCATAGATTCACAGACATGCACTACCTAGCCTTCAATGCAGATAAGGTAGACTGTGACTACCACACCCTGAGAAAGAAATATGTGTATCTAGGGAGAAGCGCATATATCGAGAATCTCATTTTAGAATTATTGATCATAAAGCCCAGGAGTCTAGCTATCGGAGATATTGGGACAGCACTAGTGTACCTTCAGCTAAAGTCCAAGATGGAAAACAATAAGTCCGTGGAGAATGAGTTCATGCTCCTAGGGCCTTCAAAGGGTCAACATACAATGAAGAGTATACCGGTGCCGAAGCCCACAAAAACCATTAACATAGAAGATGAAGTAGAAGAGAGTGAATATAGTGGTGGCTTGGAGCATAGAAGGAGAAAACCTTAAGATAGGAAGTAATCACAGTGCGCCACTACTCCACCATAGGGGCAGGATGAAAAATATGATACAAGGGTAGTACAGGGAGAGAACAGGTTCAAGAAAGTATTCAGAGGCACAAGGACTCAAGGTAGAACCCCACAAATGGTAAGGATATCACCTCATATCCCTCCGCACAAGGAGTCCACTGCACCAAAAAGTAGAAGGAAGTTAAAGTTAGATGAAGAGGCCAAAGGATCAGAGGAGAGTGTACCAAGATCTCCTACTCCACTTGAGTAAGAAGAAGAGCCAGAAGATGAAGAGATGAAAGATGGAGAAGAAGGAGAGAAGGAAATATCTAAAACAACACATGATACTTCCCAAGATACTACGTAGACTCCTAACCTTGAATCTCAAGTTCAAAAAGGGCCAAGGAAAAAGAGGATGAGTGGAGAACACAATGAACCACTCATGGTATACGCTAAGGACTCAAGAACGATTTTCCACGCCTACTTCCAGAGAATGATAGCATAAAATTATTTATTTGGTTGGGAGCTAATGGATGAGAATATGGTGACCATGCGCACTCAAAAGTAGCTATCATGGTCAATGCACACCCACATGGATGATCCTAAATTTGATGTATGTGAGGAGTCATGTGTGTAGAGATAGCTGAAGAAGGCACCCCAAGCTAGACATTTGACAATAAAGCCTACTATCATGTCAGATGAATAGGTGAGGAATGCATTGGTCAAAGTCCCAACGAAAGTGGTGAGGCACAATATGGACAAAGCCACCACTATTAGGGCACTCAGGAAAGAGATTAAAACTAAGGATGGGGAAATAACACACTTAATAAAGGAAAGAGAATTGGTGCAGAAGGAAAATGATGTATTTATCAGCCTCGTAGAGGAAATTGGTGATACTGTTATGAAGGCTAGGCCATACCTAGAACCAAAGGTACCACAGATGTTTCCTTCGGCGATACACTATGTAAGTACCTTAGTAGACCTAGTGCTTGAAGATGAACCTCTACGTATGCCAGTGCCAAAGGATCCAACATAAGAGGCTGAATGAGAAAAGGCTTCTGTGATGTGGAATATTGCATCCCATGAGGGAATGTTGTAAGTGTTGTAAGAAGAATTGAAGAAAGCAAACCAAGCCTTGAACATCTGCATAGCTCCAGAAGATCTCATCAACATAAGAACTCTGGAGGAGAAAAAAGAGGTTCAGAAAGTGATGAAGGAAGACACATTGGGCCACACAGAAATATTATCAATGGTTAACCAGAAGTGCGAGGCCCTAGAAGTAGCACAATCTCCACACAAGAATCAGCTAGAGGAGCTTGGGAAGTTCATTACACAAAAGATGGATTTACTAGAGGGAAGGATGACTACAATGTCAGGCATCATGTTGGCCCTATGAAAAAGAAGAAATTGTGAAGGATGAACTTAAGTCCATCATTTTGGACATTCCAGAGAAAGCAGTGAAGGCTCTCACCGAGTGGTAGGCCTTAGAGGACAACATAAAAGGGGAGTATACAGATTTGATCATTCAAGATGAGACAAATGAGGCTGCCACATAAAAGCATTCTTTATTCATTCAAATTATTTCTGATTCTTTCTATTTAAATTTTTTTTGGAGATACCCATTATCGGTGCGACAATGAGATTAGTGTGGGGTAATGTTGATCAAAGAACACTTGATAGAACTCACACAAAAAATCCATGTGGGAAAACAAGGCAAGTTTAAGGGCACAAATGAATATGAGGACACGCACACGAAACAAAAGTTCAACATTCAAGACTTAGCCATTTTTGGGCATGAAGATCTATTTTTATAAGATAATGTGTAGAACACACCAATAATATAGAGACGTGTGTGCCACACATTGTCGATTTCTGGAGGATCATATTCAGAGTGCTTTTGCATGGAGTTAATCCTATGACCTCGGTTAACTATCAATAGTCTATAGATAACACACTTTCATGTGTGGTTATGCATGAAAATGGTGTGTGGCTATTAATAGCATGTGACCTATTTTTGGAATAGATAAGCGGTGAAGGGAAACTCCCCACCTTATATATATGTAGTGAATTACCTGGTAGGGAGACAATGGATATGGAGAGATAGATAACATAGTGTGTGTGTGTGTGTGAGGGATAAGTATATAAAGACATGCATGTTTCTGGATTACCATATCAGATCCATGCGCGCATCGGCATAGATTTCTAGTATTGTAAGAAGATTTTGTGTTATTGTGATAATTAAGAGATGGAAGATATTGAATGAACCTAAGTTTCATTCTTATGTATAATTGGGTAGTGCATGTTCTTATTTCTATCATGATTATTGTTTAAACCTATTCTTTCCTAGATCTAGATTTGTCATGCATTGTATAAGGATGTATTAGTTATGGATCTATATGCTTTAAGTCTTCATCATGTTACTTGAATTTGGAGGGAAAGCTAAACTAGACAACTAGTATGAATTTGTATGCCATAAGGAGATTGATTTTATTTTATGCTCTTGAAGATGCTCCTACATCACCATATCACACCATATTTAAGATTAAATACTGGAATATCATACTCAAACATTCCAAGTGAACATGAACACACTTCTATTCTTATTCACACACAACTGAAAATAAAAATATACCACTATTACATATGTGTGGCCACATCATTAGTGGATGACAATAGGTTGGTGAATGACCTAAAACCTCCCATTCCTCTATCCTCCCTCCACTAGATGTGTTTCTTACTCAACAAATGTAATCTTGAAGCACTATTTCCACATTATGGTTATTGTGCTTCCCCCCACAATGTGAAACACTTTATTTTTAGGACATCTAGTAACACCAAAAATATGTTTGTGAGGATTTTGTTTTGAAATTTTTAGACACTTTTGATGACTTAAGCTTGACACAAAATGACCTTGATGATTTGAATCGAACTTTGGTGATAATACTACTTTGAAAAAGTTTGACTCTAATAACTTTAACACACTAAATGTTATACAAATGACTCAAAAACAATATATTGACATCAATGATGAAAAATGAATTTAGATTTGACTAATAACACAATCATTTTATTGAAACACTATAATAAACCCATTAAAATGCACTTCACTTACACTAAAATTAAATTAACATATAATCAACCTACAAACAATGAAAGATAAATAACTCTTAATACCTTATCTTAACAAGGCCATGGAATGGCATATCCTACCGAAGGGATTTTTTGAACGAATTTTATGTCAAATTCGAGGAAATTTGTTGAAGTTTTAAAATACCTTCCAATGCCTCTACCGTTCAAATATTTGAAAACCCTTGGGACATTCATTTTCCTATCAATTTTAATCACCAATCATATAGACATGATCAATGAAATCTGGAAGAGACGTGTGTTACCATTCTAGCACTCTTCAATAAGATGGGCTCCTACATACTTGAAACCCTTGGAATCAACCAAGGTTGATTATGGGTGTCGGTTCTGAGAAGAGGTTAGCGCAGAGGCAGGGTCAAAGGAGGACACGCCAAGGCTAGGGAGACAAAACAGATGGCACGGATCGAGCGGCCAATAGGAGGACATGTGTTGCCATTCTAGAGACTCTAAGTTGATTTCCCCTAGTCAGACATAATTCCCTAGGATAAACCAAAGGACATAAGAATTTTGTGTCCACTTTGACTTCCACAACCAAACAAAGAGGGTATGAAATACATTTCCAACAGAGGAGGATATGTAATAGGAATTAAAGGAACTAGTGATAGACAATGTTTGAATGCAATGAGGGATTGTTATCAACCATTAAGTAAGGTAGAGGCCATTTTCTACACTACAAAAGACAAGGAGTTGATAACTAGCATGAAAAATAGGTTCTGCCGAATCAACGTATATGTGAATATGTACAAGATTTTTTCACGGGGGATGAATTACTTAATGAAGCTTTATTTGATGAGGGATTTATGAGCATGGAGCTTATTTGGGATGCCATTTTCTGGTACATGCATTCTATTTTTCTGAGCTAAGAGAGATATTTGGAGAGTGAAGCCATGGAGTTTAGCTGAATTGGAAAGGGATACTCTTCTACGTAACGATTTTCAATTCATATAAATAGTATTAAAATAAAATTGCAAGATATAACACATAGAGAACTATTTCACTTCAAGAAAATCTTTTAGGCAGTGGAAAAAAGAAAACAAAAAAAGCATAAATTTGACAGGGCACTCCATAGATTGTGTACATTTAAGTTACCATGGTGAAAAAATCCTTGAAACATCATTTATCCTTAAATAAATCATGGAGAGACATAAATTTCTACAATTATAGAACCATGATAAAGTAGCATTCCTAGAAGCAACCCTTGAAAATGAGCAACTTAAATATAAATTTCTTAAAGTTGAAAGTCTTCATAATCTTCCTTATCATGTTGGCATTAAAAATTGTCAGATGAGCAAGTCGTACAAACACCGTGTATTCTCAAATAAAGCATGGGGGGACCCAAATTTCTGTCATTATAAAGCCATGATAGAGTGAGAGTCAAACACTATTATTTCATGACACTGCATAGATTTTTTATAGTCAAACAACCACAATGAATAAGTCGTAGGAACATTGTTTGTTGTCAAACAAATCATGGAGAGTCCCGAATTTCCACCATTACAGGGCTATGATAACATGAGAATGAATGAGATGGTTCGAAGCATGGGTGAAGAAAAAATTTGAGTCACATGACAATGCACGATGTGTATTTGTCTTCTGGTGATAACAGATTATGATTTTTTTAGAGAAATATTTATGCAAACTAATTTTTAGTTCTGATAGTTAACAACAAACTAATATGAAAATATTAGTTTTTTGTCAACAACAAACCAATATTTAAACTAATATGAAAATAAAAACTGTGATAGTTAATAACAAACTAATATTTGTGTGAGATGAAGTGTAACAATGTTATAAATGCAAATCCACAGCCTTGTGAAGTAATACAATATGTGTGATAGTTAACAACAAACTAATATGCAATAGAACATGTGAAACCTGGAATCAAAAGAGGGATCAAAAGATGCAAGCTAAGAATGCAACACACAGGAAATATGCGTAAAAATTTAAGTTCAAATGTCAAAAAAGTCAATACTCTATATAATGTTGGCATTGTTGTTTATATTTGGGAGAGGATAACGAGTAGAATTTTCAAAAATTACAAAATACGGTCACCGAATCGCTATATTGATATTCGACAGTATTATGTTTATCACACGAAGAGCAAAATACATGCAACGGCGTAACATTCTTCATATGGAAAGCGTTGTTTCATGAATTGAAGCTAGAAAATTTTTAGATAACGCACATGTTAATGTACCTAGAAAGCCAAAAGATAGAGATGTTAGCGAAAAAGTATATTTTGTAAATGAATAAAATGTGGCAATATAAATATAGATAGGTATAAATCTTATGGGTGGATATCGGTGTTGACATTGACAACCCAAAAAAAACAAAAAACATTTAACCAAAAAAATTAGCAGTAAAAAATTCAATAAATAACTAATAAATAGAAGGCACTGGGCTAGTCCCCAATGTGTCGAGCAAAAGACTTTTGAAATTTCATTAAATCCGTTAGTCAACAGACTAATAACAATTATTTTTATAAAAACCTCTACTTATGATTATTTTCCCTATTTGGAATAATTTTATTGTTATATTTTGGGCTCAAGAGACCATAAATTTATACGGTGGCCAAATAGCAGTGAGCCTTTTCCCATCCCAATTTAAAAAATAGTACACCGATCAAAACCTATCAGTACAGGAATCCAAATGATTTATAACCAAGATCTGCAAATTATTTGTGTCACCGGATTCGAGGCAGTACTAAAATCATTTGTGATTTTATGAATGAAGATACATAAATCTTACCATCTGCAACATCTTCTCTCAACTAGACCAGAACCAGACTTTCACAAAACACACAAGCATCAAGTCAGGAAAACACATAAATGGATTCTTACCTTAGAAAACAGACATCGATCTGCCCCTTGCACTCTTCAAAATATAAAGAAGCTAATACATTGCTTAATTTTTTCAAAATAGCTACTAATCGAATGCCATTGATGGAAGCTAATATTAATATTTAATCTACATGCATTAATCCACAAAGAATAGTGCACAATATCTTATGTCAAATAAATGCCATAAATATGATATTCATGATCAATATCAGAACACTTGAATTCATTAATTATTAAATTTATTCATTGTACATTACTAATATTTTCCAATGTTTAAACTATAAGAAAGCAATAATTTGGAAAAACCTGTATTTTTTAATGTGAAAAATCTAAAATAGTTATAAAAATATTTCAGCCAATGAAAAAGTTAAATGTCTTAAAATAAATAAATAAATACATAATTATAACAAACATGTAGAATGTCACTTGAAATTTTGTGATTGGCTTCACAAAATAAGGAAATTGTTTTTTTAATGCATATACAACCTGCCTACAACTAATAAACACAATGACTAGAATACTAACATTTGAATTTACCAAACTACCACGTGGACAAATAAATATAAGTCAATGATAAACTATAAAGGTAAATTAAAAACTAAAAAACATGACACTAAAAAAGTACAAACCATAATGAAAAATTTTCAGGAAATGACATACTTATATTTGGAGTATTGGTGTGCAAAACATAAATCTCAATGGATATGATATCATATGATACAAAAAATAACACTTGCATGAAGTATTGGATTATAAAACTAGTAGATCTAATAAGAATATATTAATTGACAAGAAAATTTACACATAGATGTCGTTTATTTGGATCATCGATTAATTGTTTTTAAATGAAAATAAACGCAGTATAATGAAGATTTGATGAAAATAACTATGTAAAATATCTAAGGCCACAACAATGTAGAAATGAGAGAAAAGTTGTGATGTATTGGAAGTAGATTCATTAAAACCAAGAATCCTACGAGGTAGAGAAGATTTTTTATTTGGAAGTATTATGCTCATGAAATGATCGCTTGGCCTTTACAACTAATCATTTACAAAGTGGTGGATTCATTGATGCATGAATAACAAAGGATGCATGCACATGTATGATCATTATCAAATCCTAAAAAATCTCTCTCTCTCTCTCTCTCTCTCTCTCTCTCTCTCTCTATCTCTCTCTCTCTCTCTCTCTCTCTCTCTCTCTCTCTCTCTCTCTCTCTCTCTCTCTCTCTCTCTCTCTCCTCTCTCTCTCTCTCTCACACACACACACACACACACACATGTTTGACGTATATGTCAAATTATAAAAATTTGACTAGAGGCTTAAAATCCTATAAATTTATATTAGAATTTGTAGTGAACATTCAAAATTGAATTTAAACTCTCCAAAAAATCGATCTCTCATCTACAAGGGTAATACAGTAGAGAGATGCCTCTTTACAATTATTAAAACATTTAAACTATTATGATGCCACAGTTTGGTAAGAGTTTGCAGTAATGAATTTCATTTGTAATTATTATGCATGCATATAGGAAGATGATATCGTATGAAGAAGTATTCCTTAACTATCTCCACAAACCACTCTCACTAAATTAGGCGAGTTGTTCAAACAACTCACATCTCACGCATAACTAGTATGATTTATTTTTCAACAACTCATTTACACTCAACTATATATTATATTATATTGTATTATCCAAGATAATATAATTACATGCACTCATAATAATGTGAGCATTAACCAATGATTTCCTAACAATTTTAAAGTAGAAAACCACTACAAATGTATAACATTTAAGGGATCTAGTTCTTCTTTTCCATAAATATTAGCTGGTATAAAAGTGGCAAAACTTTATTTTTTAATGATGACATAGGTTTCAAACCAATTAGGGGAAAATGTGTTACGTTGATCAAGTGTTTGGGATGATTTTTTCTTATTTTATTTGTGCACAAGATCCCCTAACTTGAATTCATGAATATGAAACTTTATGTAATAAGCACATGATTTATGATCATGATACACTTGGAGGTGATCAAGAGTGTTAACGCACTTCTCATCAAGAAAATCAAGTTGTGAAAGGCACTCACAATGATACTTATCATCAATAATGAAATATTGAAGTGTGACTCTTAATGAAAGGATCTCAGGCTCAAGCGGCATGACAACATCAGCCCTATAAATGAGCAAAAAAGGTGTATCCCTAGTAGGTGTGTAGATGCTAGTACGATATGCCCAAAAGGAATAAGTAAACTATGTTTCCCAATATATGTGGGAGGCACTGATGGATTTTTGATGGTTTTTTCTTGATTATTTTATTAGAAATATTTGCTTTCTTATTGGCCTATATATAGTATGGTGTGGAAAAACTATGTCATATCTTATATTTTTTACAAAATTATTTATCATCTTTATTTTTGAATGATTTGACATTATCATAAATAATATTAGTAAGGATGATAAAGTGGAAAATGATGTTTTTTACAATGAAATTAACAATTTGAGGACCTATTGTGTGTGTAAGATGTGTGTCCTCAAGCCATTTTGTAAAATAATCATTAGAAATAATGATAAATGCATGGTTGTCTGAAGAAAGAGGATAAAATTTTCCAATGAGGTCAATTACCCATTGAGATAAAGGAAAAAATGGAACAATGAAGTTGTAAATCTTGCATGGGAACATGAGAGATATTCATAAACTACTGAAATTTCTCACAACATTTTGCATATGTACAAGAATCCTATTTGAGAAAAGGCCAATAATAGCCCATGCATATAATGTGTCATGTAATATCCATACCAAAAAATAACCTTCACAAGTACCATCGTGGGATTTTATGATTGTAATAATAATCCCTTGGGATAATAAGAAATGTAGGAGTATATCATCATATTCATATTTATAGAGGAGGTCCTTTATAAGGGTAAATTGCCTTTTGAAAAAAAGTATGTCATCTTGATTTAGCAAGGCCAGATGGTAATGTATTGAATTTTAAGTAGGTGATGATATCCTCATATCAAATAGGAGGGGGCATCGTCTTGAAGTTAAAAATGTTGAGCATGTTGGTACAGTTGAAATATACTTATGATAGGACAAAAATGGGAATGTGTAGAATGTTTATCTCCTTTTCCAAAGGTATATTAATCCCAAGGAAGCCATGATATCTAAAAATATATTAGAATATCATGGGGAAAAATCAAATTCAAAATGTATGAATTAAGTAAGAAATAAATTTATGATGGTCTTTTATTATTATAGCATGTCATTACGATATTGGTAAAACCATTAAATTTGATTAAAAACAAGTTACAAATCACCAATATGCATAAGCATTTTATTTTGATATTGATAGATAATTAGAGACCGATGATGAGTGCTTTATAATCAGCCATGTTGTTAGTGCATCAAAAATCAAGCTTGAATGAAAGTGAAATTGAAGTACTTTAGAGCATGACAAAGACAATTCCTACTCCAACCCCTTAGTTGATATTTGAACTTTTAGAATTTAAGGTCATGTTTAAATCCTTACTGATGTTAATGTGGTCTATTGTTTTAGATATGGTAAATATGGAATCATCTGAAAGGTTAAGATTGAGTTCCAGTGAATCCTTGAGTGGTGCTTTGGCAAGATGGTTGATGATTACTTATCCCTTGATGGCTTTCTGGGAGAAATATTTTAGGTCAAACTCACTGAGAATCATAATACATTTGGATGAATGATTGTTATGGTATGTTTTTATCATCACATAATGGATTGGATATGATTTTTCTAAAATGTAAGTAATTTGATTAAGCATATAGTGTCATTGTTTCTATGTAGAGAAAATTATGGCTAAACAAATTTTCTCAATGTGTGCATATTGATCTCGTAAGTGAAAAGTTTACAACTAATATAATAGATAACAAATTATCGATTGAACATGTTGTGTTGAGCAAGTATACTTACCAAAGTGAAGTTAGTAGTGGCTACATATAAGTGGAATGGAAACTCCAATTACAATGGTGAAAATACAAGGGGTGCGAGGAGATATTCTTTAAGTTGTTCAAATATAGTATGAAACTCTTACCCAGTCAAAGGTGACACCATTCCTAAGAAGGTGATTGAATGATTGAAAAAAATAAAAAATTTACATAATAAAGTATCAAATGGATTGGATTTTACCTTAGAGGATACATAAGTGTTTGATGTTCTTAGGTGGAGGTATGTCTACAATGCCCTTGACCTTGGATGAATCTACCTCAATAATGCAACATAAGACTATGAAGCTAAAAAAATTGCTTGATGTAACACAAAAGACACATTTCTTGGGATTTATGAAAATTTGCTATTCTAGAAGGTGCATAAATATTTTTGCAAAGTATACCTATGTAGTTAGTGCGTAGTTTAGATTTTTTAAGTATGTCATCAATAGAGTTTTTTACAATGTCATGAATGTAATTGTGGAATACATAGGTCATTACACGTTGATATGTATTACAAGGATTTTTAAGGCCAAAGAGCATAACATTGTATAAAAATGGATCCCAAGGTGTGGTAAACATGGTCTTGTGTTGATCTTTGGTGTTCTTTTACTTTTATTAAATTTGGAAAAACCATATATGAATGAAAACATCTTGTGACCACAAGTGTTATCAATGATAGTATATATGTTTGGTAAAGGTAAGAAATCTTTGGGAAAATACTTGTTGACATGCCTAAAGTCAGTATAAACATGTATACCCCTAGTTTTCTTTCCTACTAGGACAATGTTAGAAAATCATTCCAAATAATTGATAGAATGTATGAAATCACACCAAAGTTTTGGTACCTCATATTTTACAAGTAGTATGATGTGTGGGTGAATTTTCCACAAATTTTTCTTAATGAGTTTGTGTCAAGTTTAAGCACTATATTTTGTATAATTTTGTCAAAATCCATTCATGGCATGTTAGTGTAGGACCGAGAAAAGATGTTGATGAATTCATATAGAAGTGACGTGTATTCGGTGTGTTATTTATCTGATATAAATTTAATGAGTAGTACTATATGAGGTTCTTCAGGTGTACCAATATTGACTTCAACAGTTTCCTCAATGAGCATGTAAGAGACATCATCAATGTGGGAAAATTTTGGGAGCTCATTAATATCATCTAGGAGTACATCTTTAGTGTATCAAAAGTAGACTTCTCTATGAAGTTGGATATCTTGTGTAGCATATTTATAAGGAAATTTATCCATAACACCTACATGACACAATATAGCCTCTTTTGAAGAGAATAGATCGAGCATTATAGGTCTATCTCCAAGATGTTAACCAATAGGAAAAGTCTCACCATGATTGATAGTAACATTGTTACTCATGATGAGGCTATAAGAAGGTGGAGGAATAGTGGAAGTAGATATGTCATAAAAATGTGTAAGTAATGTATATGAGGGGGGATTATAAAAAGACCAATCAAACATAGTCCCAAACTCATAAAATAATTTAGAAAAACAGAATTGTGTGGCTTTAGTGAGGAATATGTGGGAGTGATTTAAAATGGATGAGAAACTAAGGATAACATGGATGTCTATAATTGGCTCTTTCCACTTATGATGGAAACTCATATAAGTAAATGTGACTGACATATTTTCAATATCATCATCTAATTTCGTATAACCCAACTCATATTTATAGGTGGATAACTTGTAACAATGTTAATTCCAATTAGTAATGCCTTGTTCAAATTTTCCCAGACCATAACCTTTCTAACCTTGATCAAGTAAGAAATGCATTGTTTTTAGGTGGAAAAATGACTAAGTATGCACCACATGAGAATGTTTGGGGCCGCGTGCAAGGGATATGTGAAGAAAAGAAAGCAATCAAAATGGAATAGCGTGTGAAGGTTCATACTTGAGAAGAAATAGTTTTGAGACTTAATCAATTTTCCAAATTGGGCTAAAAATAGACTTCAAGTGTCGATAAAGCAAGTGAAGAAAGCACATGCAGAACATGATTTTTAGAGGTTAAAAAATAGGATTAAATCATGTCTTATTTTTAGGATTAATCTATTATTATATGAATTTGTAAAAGCATGTAGGAGTTGTATACATGGCTACTTTTAGGAAAGAAAGCATGCAGGATATTTTTGTGAGCACACCTATTTTTAGGAGAGTGCATGGGAGGTGAAGAGAAATTCCCCACCCCTATATATACCTGATGTAGGTCATTGTTCTAGGAGTTTTGAGTTCTCATACGTTCCAAAAAATTCATGTTATTATGTTTAGATCTACGGTTTGATACTTACACGCATGGGCCAACACATCACTATATTTATTGATTTTGTATTCAACTTCCTTGTCCTATAATGAATTATATTTAATGATGTATAATTTTGGTTGGATATTAATTATGCATGGATTTGAGTATGGTGATTTAATAATAAAATTGATATTGATTGTGATTTACTTCAATTGAGTGTTTCCTTATTATATGTGTTGCCAAATTGTTTTCGTTAGAATGATTACATATGTATGAATGGTTTCTTGGTTATTTAACATGAAGATGAATATGCATGTTAACCTCCTGTCAAGCATCACAAAGGAGGGACTTGGTAGTTGTGCATGCTTTGGGTGAGCAATCAGATTTTTCTGAATGAGGTGCCAGTGCATATAGCTTATGTGTGTGTAAATAAAAAAGCTACATTTTGGTTCTATTGTCAGGACCTCCTTTTAAGTTGTCTGTCATGATGTTGCATGCAGATGGTGTACTGAATGCCTTTGGAGAGCATTGAAATTTGGGTAGAAGATGAACAATATAAATTTGCATAAATGTATAACACTAGACTTGATTTCAATGCATGTAAGTGGGTAGATGATAATCTTTATCACAAACTGTATGAGATGTTCTTTGGCTTCTCCCTAATAGATTTATACCAATGGCTGGAAGATTTCACAAAAAAAAAATTACCGTCCAGGATTGAGGATTTTGATGTAGGAAGACTACCAGACTCTATTTGATGCAGATGAGGAGTGGAATAAAGCTATAGATAACTAGTGGGTAGGCATATTACACAATTATACATTAGAGTACGATATTTCCAAGTATTGTTGTCTAGATGAGACTGAGTTTACGTTCTTATGAGAGCCCAGAGGATCTTACTTGCACATGATACTCTTGGCTATCAAGATCTTGATAATAGAGCTAGGAGTGGAAAGGATAACTATGTCTAGATAAACCCCCAGTGTGTGTAGGGGTAGGAACAGGTGTGGAGAAGGATGACAACATCCCTGGCAGAAGAATGACTGAGAGAGGAAAGATGACTTAAGTATAAAGAAGAACGAGAAAGGGAGATTGAAGCAACACTACAGTCAAGAAGAATGATGGATTGCGAGGGTTTTTAGAAATTCATGGAAGATGAGGAACCATAACATCATGTCCTCCTAACTTTGGGAAATTGTAGTAGAGATAACCCATCAACTTCTAATGAGAGTGCGTCAGAGGAAAGAATGAGAAATGCAGGTGTGAATCTTATCTAGATTTTCTACCTAACCCTTGCGCAAGGTGCTCCATATCTAGAGGTAGTTGTTGAAAGGTGGTCTAGTGAAGGTAAGAAAATAGATACAAGTATATATCATTTTGTGTTGAATTAGGAAGTGCATCAGACTAGGAATGCAACCATAGTAGTACAACAGGTGCTAGTTTTTAGAAGTACTCTTACAGGGTTATTTTTCAGAGCATCGTCAAGATAGATCATGGCACATAGACCATTGGAAGCACTTATGTAGGTGTCATGAAAACACAGAGAGTGAGTGCTCAATTTAGTACTACAACTAGTACACAAGGAAGCTCATTAATTAGGATGCAGCCCGCAGTAGGGGGCATGGGAGGCTCAGGAGGTTCAGTTCAGCAACTGCCTAGAGGAAATAATGGTGGAGGATCTGGTTCTGGTCCTAATCCAAGGCAAGGTCTGCCACCACAGTAGGCACCACTGAACTAGCCTCAACAGACACCACCTCAACAATTACAACAAACACCTCAAGACTATTTTGAGATGTCACTTCACTTACCAGAGTACAAAGATGTGGAAGATGTAGTAGAGCATGTGCATAATTTTGAACTATTATGGCATGCTAAAGAAATTACAACTCAAGGAAGAAAGGAAAGTCATTTTTCCACCATAATTTAAGGGTATACACATATTTGGTATAAAAATTATGACCCGCATCAGAATGCGATGGACTATGATACTTTGCGCATTGTGGTTTTGGTTGAGTTCCACATTCCAGATTTTGAGCAATAAAGCATTAGCATGCTCAATGATATTAAGAAGTTTTTATCAGAAAGTGTGAGAGAGTATGATGCACGTTTTAAGACTCTATTATCCAAATTATCTTATGATATTCATCCAAGTCATCATGCACAATGGTTCATTAGAGGATTTTTTACACCATTTTGAAGGGCCTTATCTCACAAGACATATGCGGACTCGCATGAGACCTTGGAGGAATTTTTGCACATTGAAGCAGTTGGGATTGTTGATACTAGTGTAAGCCCATTTTTAGAAGCACGTATAACAACTACGGCCAAGAAATTAGAGAATATATCAGTCAATTCAGCACATGAGATGGGAATTGGTATATGGTGCATCAATTGTGAGGTTTAAGGGCATATTAAGGATAGCTTCCTATGTAGGATAGTATGTGCATTATTATAGTATTGTGAAATATTCCATAAGAATCACAATGTCTGAAAATACCCACTCTTGTAACACGTGATGACAAATAATGTATCCATGTACTCAAGATTTATTATGTGCACACTCATGATAAGAAGGCTTGTCAGTTAATAGATCAAATTCATGAGGCATGTGAAACTAGATTGAGGAAAACCACTATGGTAAGCAACTCTCAGGTGTAGGAAGTTCATCCTTCTGAAGAACATAATAATGGAGGAGTTGGATTCTTTGGAGGATATAAAATACAAATTCGTAGTGGTAGAATTATATCTCTATATGGGATTTGTTATGCTTATGGGTCTCCTAATTATTACTGATGTGATTACCCCCATAATATAGTATGTGCCTATTCTGGAAAGTAGCATAAGGTTGAGGATTTTCCTAACCTTTATAAACATATGTGTAAGAATAATAAAAATGACAAGGGTGTGGGGATGATCAAAATGTAGCGCGTGAAGGGTGATCAATAGATACAAAAGAATATGCCTGATCCTAAGTTACATATTTTTTTGGTCACTACTCGTGCCAAAGCAGTGTGTAGGTGAACCACTTAAGGTCATACCACTCATCACGAGAGAATAATTTATGAATTCCAAGTACCCATATGCTTCTCATCAGAAGGAGGTCTATCAAGAGACTATGGGGTTCATCATATATATGAAGGGTGAGATAAATTTCTTAAAGGAGTAGGTGTACGAAGCACATTAGGCTTCAAGAAAAATATGTGGATGATCTAAGGGAGGTGTGCAAGATGATACAACAATATAATATCATCCCATTGTTATGGGAATGGCTGCGTGAGAAGGTACTGCGCATAGGATTTGAGTGTGAATGATAGATACTACATGTGAAATGGCCACCACATAACCATGAGTATGATAAATATATCACTTTGGATGTAGTGATTGATGGGTGATTGGTAAACAATATTATGATTGATACATGCACTGAGGTAAATGTACTGACCCTAGATGCATGAAATCAAATGGGGAGGCCTCCATTACAACCATATTCAAATGTTTTGTACATGGAGAACAAGATTATAGACATGCCTATTGGGATTTTGAAGGATACTTATATTATAATTTAGGGATCCAAGTTTACTAGAGACTTTGAGGTATTGGAGCTTGCTGAAGTGAAAAACTTCCTAGCACTACTTGGGAGACCCTGGTGTTATGCGAATAATGCGGACCTATATTTTAACAAGGGATATATTAGATTCAAAAATAAGAATGAGCACATAATTATACCTTTGTATGTAATTGTATCAAAATATATACCATACGTTGATATTTTGAGAGAAGAATATTTGACTAGGATTTATGCGTGCACAGTGTGAGACCTTGAGACTTTGGAACCCTCTAAGGAAGGTTTGATTTAGTGGGAAGATGCACAATCAATTAGTGACACTACTAGTGTTTTTTGTGATAATTGGGCCTATGAAACATATGATATGGCTGGGCATGAGATAAAGGGGTGAGTAACTAGAATGATTAGGTCACACATGGTTAATCACATGGTAAAAGTTTAGTTACCAAGATATACTGGTGATGAGAATCTTGAATCTTACTTACGCGTCGTCGAGGAAAAATGGAAGAACGAAATTGATCGAATGAACATGTTTGTTTATACTTTACGTAGGAAAACAACATATTGGTGGGTGATACATAGGGATAACTTGTTGGGCTGGAAAGAAGTGAGAGTCACCTTTTCAACAAGGTTTACTCAGAGTAATGCTCCTACACTTATCTATGAGTATGATGGGAAGACTCTCTATTTGGTACACGTTCATAAATTTGAGAGACAATGGGCACAAGGCTAGGAGTATTTACCACCATCTCTATGGGTACGTAAGTTCTATTCCACTTTGTAGGGAGGCACACACATTTGGTATGTGCATTCTGAGCTCAAACAAGAGACTACAATTTTGAGAGATATGGTTGAAGGTATGGTACATACATTTGATTGTTTTTCTAAAAAACCTCTAATCCATGAAGTATTACAGATAATGAAGCATGTCACATTGGGGGATAGCATAAACGCATAGGATTTCATGTTTGGGTTACTTAGAGAACTTGATCCTAAGGTGCATCGAGATACTGTGGAGCCAAAAGAGATACAAATGGATTGTGCTTGGAAGGAGAAAGAAAAGGGTTAAATGGTGTATCTTATTAACGATGAAGAGGTGGAAAATTTGGAGATTATCCATTCAAAGGGTGCACATGAAGTAATGTATACATCATATGAAAAGGCATGATTGTACCATGCTCTGATGAAGACCAAGAAGCTAAACATTGGCACTTAGGATACACCTAAGGAATCCATAATTATAGATTATTGGTTAGAGCAATAGGTAGCAAAGATCATTGAGCTCTTGTGCCACTTCCAGGACATATTTCCATGGGGCTACCATGAGTTGAAGGGATTGCACCCTTCATTGGGGGAAATTAATATTAAGTTAAAAGAAGGCATGTGCCCGGTTTGGAAGAGGCCTTACAGGATGAATCCAAACCTACGAGTGAAAGTGCAAGAAGAAATTGATAAAATGCTTAAGTCTGGCATTATTGAACCAATTAAGGAGTCTGAGTGGGTTAGACCTATGGTTATAAACATCAAGAAGGATGGGTATATTATGATATGTGTGGATTACAAGGAACTTAATTCTTCATGTGTTATAGATCCTTTTCCCACACCTTTTAAAGAAGAAATTCTTGAAGGCATTGTAGGGTGTGAGATCTATTCATTCACAGATGGATTTTTAGGTTATCACCAGGTGTGCATTACATGCAAGGAACAAGAAAATACCACATTCACCACTGAATGGGGAATATTTTCATATAATGTTATGCCTTTTGGATTGAAATATGTGTCAGTAGTATTCTCGTGTATCGTTGTGTAGGATTTTCATGAATTTATTCACAAGTTCTTGCAGGTTTACCTAGATGATCGGATTGTCTATGGGTTTGTAAAGGATCATTGTGATAATTTAAGGCTTGTGTTTGAAAGGTGTAGGAAATTAAGCACCTCTCTTAACATCAATAAGTGTAACTTTTCTACACCCTTTGGGACTTTTTTTGGGCACATCATTTGCAAGGAAGGACATTTGGTATATCCAGAAAAGATAGAAGTAATTTTAGGACTAGAAGAACCTACCAATCAAATTGAATTGCTTATATTTTTGGGGCATATTGGCTAATATAGAAAATTTATCAAATGATATGCAAGGATCGTTGCACCACTGGAGGAATTACTCAAGGCTATAGGAAATTTTCATTGGGGTGATGCACAGTAGTAGAAGTTTGATACCTTGAATGAAAGATTGATTACTACACCAATATTACTCTTTCCTTCCTGGAAAAAACCCTTTCATGTACATGTTTATGCCTCTAGTATGTCCATTGGTGTAGTATTGGTGCATCCTTGAGAAGGTAATGTGGATCACACCATATTATTTGCACGAAGGAATTTGACACCAGCAGAGAATGGTTATACTACAACTGAGCATGAGGCATTGTCTATGATCTACGTGCCTCACAAGTTTCAATAGTACTTGTTGGCCACCCCATTCATCTTTTACATAAATCATATAGAATTGAAATATTTTGTCAACAAACATGTTTTTCAAGGGCGCGTCTACTGGTGGATACTTCTCTTTTAGGATTTTGATTTCATAGTTGTTGTAAAACTAGGCAAGATCAATTCAAGACCTGATCATTTATTAAGAATCAAATATGGTGTGGATGTACAAATTATTGAGGACACTATGATTCATATTCAATTGTTTAGATTAAATCACACGCCTGTAAATTTGTAAGATATAGCAGTATTTTTGTGCACTGGACTTGCACCAAAAGGAATGAATTCCCTGGAGAAAAAGAAGTTGGCTATTTGAGTTGCACCATATCAATTAATTAGAGGGTACTTGTATAAAATGGGAAAAGATGAAGTATTGTGCCGGTGTGTGCTTGAGCATGAGAGTGAATCCATTATGGAGGAATTATAGAAGGACATTATGCATCAGATGCAGCTGCGTGCAAGATCCTTTTAGCTGGATTATGGTGGTATACCTTGTATAAGGATACTAAGGATTTTGTTAAAGAATGTGATCATTGTTAGAGAGTTGGAAATCCTAGAAGTAGGGATGAGATTCCCTTAATACGTATTACAAGTGTGGAACCTTTTGAAATTGATCTATTTATTTTGTAGGACCTATTGCACCACCCACACGAAGGACTAGAGCATGCTATAAAATTACATGCATAGACTATTTGAATAGGTGGGCAGAGGTTGCACCTACAAAGGATTACACTGTAGCCAAAACAAGGAGGTTCCTTTGGGAAAACATTATTAACATGTATTGTTGTCCATTAAGCTTGACTAGTGATAAAGGAACTCATTTCTTGAATGAGATAATCATAATTCTATTGGCAGAGTTTATGGTGGCACACCATAAAACTACCCCTTATCACCCTCAAGCTAATGGTACTATAGAATATTTCAACAAGATCTTGGGATAAATTGTTCCAAATGTGTGTGATGTTGGAAGGAAGGAATATGATCTATAAACTATCTACTATGGAATTTGTTCACAAAACCACAATTATATTGTTGTTCTACTTTCAAATAGAAAATGATAGTTGAGCTAGTGATTGAATTGATTATGCCTTAGAACTGAAATTTTCAAGAGAAATGAATTAATACATACACATATGCGAAGGATTTTTATCCTAGAAACCTCTAGAGGAGGAAAACCATTCGGGAAGGGAAAACAACTCTTTCTTCCCTTTTTGCTTTATTGGCCAATTCAGAATATGAGAGATACAGACTCTACAATAAGTGAGAAAGGAAATTGGTAATTTCTTGCACTTCCTCCCCACTACTTGATTGCTCTGTTCTCAAACTCTTTCTTCTACAAACTCAATTCAAGAACTTTAGAACTCTTACACTTACTCCCATGAATTCTCTTGCTTCTGATGATCAAAACACTCCTTTCTACATGTATTTATAGCATTCCTCATGCCCTCCTTTGCACTGTAGTATGGGAAAGGTCATGGAGGAGAAGAGACATGGAAAACCTTTCCAATTCTGGGACTGTTCATTTCGAATTTAGTTTCTATCTAAAAGTGACAAGAACACCACCCAATGTAGACTGATGGTCACAACACCACCGCCTTGGCTAGGAAATGGTTACAAGACTACCACCCTAGTTGGGCAACAGTTTTTTAACCACCACTCTACACAGAGCATCAATCCTATTAACATATAGACAGAACCTCTATTTCTTCATTCTCCTTCTTTATTGCTGGCTAATCTGATGAAGTAGAGTCATTTTGGATCCCTATGGATCACACCTCCCATGCTTAGGATTTTGGTCCCACAAAAACTTAGTAGGGGAGTAGATGAGGAAATAATTCCCTCACTTTCTACTTTGAGTACCACTAGGCCTATCTTGGTGTCTTCCCTTTCATTCTAACCTGCCGAAACTCTTGCAGACCTCTTCTAATCTTTGTGACCTTGTCCTATAGCACTACATCCTCCTCCAATTTGTCTCACGAGTGCAAGATGCGATCCTCAATGGAAGGTAGCAACTGTAGTCCTTCATCTTCATCTATCATGGATGACTCATATAGGTGTAAGTTCTCATAGTTTACTACCAAGTACATCCTCATAAATGGCAGCAAATCAAGTTGAATGGAATTTTCTCAAACCTTCTACAATATGGTGAAGGGTCCATATCATAGTATCTTGAGCTTTCGTGGTTGACCTTGTAGTCTCTCCTTACTCAAGTAAAGCCAAAATCTATCTCCAACATGAATCTTATTCTCTCTCCTGTTTTGATCATGCCTAGCCTTATACTTGGCTTGGGATTTCTCTAATTGTTCTTTGACTTTGAGATGGATTTACTAGATCCTCTCAATGAATTTGTTTTCTCTAGTCACCTTTTTGTCTCATGTCTCCTCATCATTCTTCCCAACTACTATGTCCAGCGGATTTGTAGGTAGATATCCAAAACATACTTCAAATGGTGACTTCATAGTGGATGTGTGTACTTCTTGGTCATAGGAATGTTGAATGTAGGCTAAGGAATCATCCCAAGTCCTTGGGTATTTTCTATTATACCCTCTGATCAACTGTACTAAAGTCATGTTCACCACCTATGTCTGTGGATGGAAAGTCATTCTCCTCTGTAACCTGGTATCCATCTTTTACCACAAAGTAGTCCAAAAATTTCCCAAGAACCTGGAATCTTGTCAAAAACAATAGACTTTGACAACCCAAAATGCACCCATATATTAGCAAAGAAAAGATCTGCTTCCTCATGCACTTTTACTATCTTTTTACATGCCATAAGAATACACATCTTACTGAATATATCAACAACAACATAGAGATATTCATGGCCATGTTTAGACATACGTAATCCTCCTAGAAATTTCATAAAAATTTCCTCCCTCAAAAGTGTAGGTACTGGAAAAGGCATATACAAACCTTCCTTCCTAGTCTTAGGCTTCTTGGTACAACAAAGTTTACATCCACATATAAATTTTGATACTTATTCTTGCATATTGGGCCAATACATGTACCTTTAGAAGTGGGCTAAGGTTTTACCAACACCAAAATTTCCTACTACTTTTGAGGTATGTGTTTCCCTCATCAATAGAAGTCTCTCTTCTTTTGGAACACAAAGCTTCCCCCATTGGTAGAGCAACTCATCCTTGAGATAACAATCTTCAATCCCCATCCTCTCAGCCCCTTGGGAATGCAACTGCTGAAATGTCACCCCAAAGTCTTTTTCGTGGGCAGAGGCCTCTCCGTAAGCTTCCTTCGTGAAGGGCTTGATCTGAGAGATAGTGGCCAAGAAGGAGAACTTCTCTTGTGTAGGTGGCCTAGACAACATGTTTTCCACCAATTTTTTACTACCCTTCTTTTATTTGATCACCAGATGAAATTTCTGAAGGAACCCCATCCATTTGTAGTGCCTTTCCTATTGCATTTAGATTGTGCTTGCAAATACTGGAGAGGTTTTTGGTCAGTGTGCACAATATTTTATTTACCTAACAAATAATGCTTCCATTTTTAATTGCCTAAACTAGTACATGCATTTCCTTATCATATACTGAATATGCTTTAACTTCTAAAGTAAAAGTTTCAAACTGATAGCATACAGGTTTACCTCCCTGAAGCAACATTGTACCCATAACATAATCACTGGAATTTTCCTCCACTTTAAAGGGTTGCTGCAAATTAGGAAGAGAAAGTACTGGTGCATGACTAATCTTGTATTTTAATAACTCAAAGGATTTATCTTGTTCCTTACCCTAGTTAAAACCCTTACTATTTGTGGCCACTATGTGTAGAGGTGTTGTAATCACAGAGAAGCATGAAATGAACTTCCTCATGTACTGTACTGCTCCCACAAAACTCCTAGTCTTTTTGGCTCCTGTTGGTGTTGGCCAATTGGTGATGGCTTCCACCTTCTTCGGATCCACTTATAGCTTTCCTCCTCCGACCACATGCCTAAGATAGATAAGTGAATATTTGGAAAATTCACATTTCTTCATATTACAAAGTAGTTGTTTCTCCTTGAGAACTTGCAAGGCTTGTTGCAAATGAGTTAGATATTCCTCCCATGTGGCACTAAACATCAAGATATCATCTAGATAAACAATGACACATGGATCTATGAAATCCTACAATACATCATTCATCAGTTTCATAAATGTAGTGGGTGTATTACATAAACCAAATGGAAGTACTAACCACTCATACAAACCCTGTTTTGTCTCGAAGGAAGTCTTCCATATATCCTCATCCTTCATTTTGACTTAGTGATAACTTGACTTGAGATCCAACTTTGTGAAGAATTTGGCATGTTTAAGCTGGTCCAAGAGATCATCTATGTGGGGAAGTGGATATGTGTTCTTTATGGTGATCTTGTTCAAAATTCGGTAGTCGATGCAAATTCTCCAAGAAGCATTCTTATTTGACACCATCACAATAGGTGAACCACATGGTGAGGTGCTCAAGCATATCAAACCCTAGTCTAGTAGTTCCTGGAGTTGTTTCTTTACTTCACTACTCTCCAGCAAGTATTGCCTATACAACTCGATGTTTGGTGGAGGGGAATCTGGCAACAGTTGAATCTCATGCTCTACTTCCCATTTTGGTGGTAACCCACTTAGAGCCTAAAAAACTTCCTGGAAAGACTAAATAATACTATCCAAATCATATTTTCCCTAGTTATAAATCTCTGAAACTTCTACCCCATCTTGTTTATCTTTTAATAAAAGTAAACAAAACTGATTATGATTTTCCTGAATAAGTCATTTTGCTTGGTTAGCACTCACCATAGTAACCTGTGTCTTACGCTGGTGTGCTCAGATGTTGTAGCCAATCCCATCCTTGAACCATCTGTATCGGTTTTCCCTTCTAATAAATATAACATCACTGATATACAAGTAAGGACTCTTGAAAACAACATCAAACACATTAAGTGGAATAACATCATCTTCTAATACATCAATATACTAGGAATTTATCCCAAACTTGACCTTACATATTTTTTTACCTGAATTTCAACACCCTTATTCACCTAACCCAAAGGATAAGGGTGTGGATGCTTGTAAGTCTCAAGACAAAGCTTCTTTACAACTGATTCAAAAATCAAGTTAGACTGAGAACCAGTATTAACCAAAGCATTTACCTTAGTTCTCTTGATCTGGATTTTGATCTGAAATATTCTACTCATCTCCTATTTCTGGCTTTCCATATTGATGGCCATGCATCCAATCCTCTTGTCTACATCCGATTCATCTTCGATTTCCACCTCCCCTTCTGTCTTTACAACTATCATGGACATCTTTCAGTCCTTGGTTTGGTTCTTCGGATGTAACTTCAGATGCAACTTCCAACATGTAGCATCAGTATGACCATTGATATCACATTTCCTGCAAAAATTATTGGGATCTTTACAAGTATTTAAAGTAGTGGCAGCTTGTTTACCTTTCGCTTTCCACTTACCTTTGTTACTTGTTTTCCCATGGTATTTCTTCTTCTGATTTTTCGACTGCTTTACCCTTGGCTATGCTTCTCCTTGATTATTTTCATCATCTATATACTATGCCTACACACATGCCTCGTTGAGATATTTGGGCTTCGTGGAGATGAATTTTATTCAAAGGTGGGTGTGAAGTCCTCCCAAGTACTTAGAATATCCTCATCCTCCAAGTCCATGTTCAACAACATAGCCTACCTCTGAAACTTCATAGTATGGTCCTACACACTTTGCCCACTGCCTTGTCTAAAATACTTCCATTTAATCATTTGGTCAGTCTTATGGCCAATAGGATAGAAGTTAGCTCTAAGTAATTTTTTAAATTCTTGCCAAGATTTCACAATGGAATGTTTCTTCTTTTCACAAGTGGCTAGATGGGTTTCCCACCAAACCAGAGTGTGTCCCTCTATTTTGAGATGTGCAAAAGTGATCCTCTATGCCTCAGTGACATTGTGGATGCTAAAGTAGACTTATAATTGTTTTATCCATTTTCAAGTAACTTTCCATCTACTTGTCCTTGAAAGCTTTTCATTTCAACTTTCGTCTTAACTTTAAAGGGAGCATGATCAGATTTTACCTTATCTCCTGCATTTGAAGTCTCTTCTTCATCCTCTTCCCCATATTATTCCTCATGGTGGCTTCTCCCTATGCCAAAATTTTTGGCTAAGCCTTGAACCACTGAGTCCATGTAGTCTTGCTTAACAGAAGTCATCTTCTACAAATCTACAAGTTCTTCTTGTCTTTTAAACATCCTATCCATCATGGTCTGTAACATCTCAATTCTACGGACCAAGTTTTCTTCCCCCATTTTCCCCTAAATTCTCTATTTCCACTTCCTTAAAGAAATATCTGGATTACAAGGTAAAGCATCTTCACCTTTGGATCTCGTCATTATCATACAAATCCAAGAATAAATACCGCAGTCCTGGATACTTATTAGATCTGATACCAAAATGATCTGTAAACTATCTACCTTGGAATTTGTTCACAAAACCAAAATTATAATGTTGTTCTAATTTCAAATAGAAAATGACAGTTGAGCTAGTAATTGAATTTTTATGCCTTAGAACTGAAATTTGCAAGAGAAATGAATTAACACATACACATATGCTAATGATTTTTATCCTGGAAACCTCTAGAGGAGGAAAACCAGTCAGGAAGGGAAAACAACTCTTTCTTCCCTTTTTGCTTTATTGGCCAATTCAAAATATGAGAGATACAGACTCTACAATAAGTGAGAAAGGAAATTGACAATGTCTCACACTTCCTCCCAACTACTTGACTACTCTGTTCTCAAACTCTTTCTTCTACAAACTAAATTCTATCACTTTAGAACTCTTACACTTACTCCCATGAAGTCTCTTACTTCCAATGATCATAAAACTCCTTCCTACATGTATTTATAGCCTTCCTCATGTCCTCCCATGCACTAGAGGATGTGAAAGGTCATGGAGGAGAAGAGACATAGAAAAACTTTCTACTTTTGGGACTATTCATTTCAAATTTTATTTTCTGCTCGAAAGTGACAGGACTGCCACCTAATGCAGACTGGTGGTCACATGACTGCCACCCTCACTAGGCGGTGGTTATAATACCTCCACCCTAGTTGGGTGGCGGTTCTATAACTTCCGCTCTACATAGAGCAGAGGTTCTATTAACATATATAAAAAACCTTTGTTTCTTCATTTTCCTTCTTTATTGTTAGCTGATCTGATGAAGTAGAGTCATTTTGTATCCCTATGGATCAGACTAGGATGATAAAGTCTTAGAAGTATTTTGGGCTCACAAGACCACATATAAATAATTGAACAAGGCCACACCTTTTCAGTTGGTGTTTGGCACAGAGGCAGTACTACCTATGGAATTTTTAATACCATCCTTGCATATTACGTACATAGGTTGATTATCAGATGAAAATGCTATGAAAGAGCCCATTGAGAAACTAATATATCTAGATGAGTAGAGAATTATTTCCCATTGTATCCAAAAGAATGAGAAGGCGTGACAAAAGACTTGACATGATAGGTACATTAAGAGTAAGAAATTTTTTGTTGGAAAGATGGTACTTCTCTATGACTCCAAATTTTCTTACCGCCCAGGAAAATTTAAGGTGCATTGGTTGGGACCTTTTATAGTAATGAAGATAATTAAGTCATGTGCATGTCAATTACAGGCACTTTATCACACCATGTTGCCCAGTTACTTCAATGGGAGTAGGTTTAAGCCCTACTATCAATAAGCCTCTTGGTATTTTTAATAATTATTTCCACTTAGATTAGATATCCTTTAATGTATTATATTTAATTTCAGTTTTTTGTCTTTTTCTTTTATTGTAATAATATCTTTTGCACGTAGGAATATGATTACTATCTATTGAGATGATACATAGAAGACCATGCATACTTTTAGTGTGGGGTGAACCAAGTGCAAGTGCATAGAAATATAGAATCGGTTAGTGTTCGGGCTTACAAATAAGTTGGTAAAAATGTACATGCAATGATGGGATGTTGATTAAGTACGTGCAAGTATAGAAAAAGGTGTCATATGTACTAAGAATTATGGAACTCATGAAGAATTACTCAGATTGGAAACCATGCAAGGAAGATGTCGCGCAGTGTAATGTGAGGTAGGTAACAACATGATAGATTATTTGGTATAAAGTGTATAAGAAAGATGTGTTATGGCACAAGTAAACACATGAGAGGATTCTTATGACTTCAAAGTAGGAAGCGTGCCAGAAGGCTACAACTACAGAAGAAAGTAGAGACAAGCGTAGAAAAATTAAAAAGTATAGCTAAAGTTATAGTAAAATGGTAGGTGAGATTAATTAATGTGATAATTTTTGGGAATCTATAAAAAAAAGTGTAGAAAAGGGTTCATTATTTACCTTTCCTTGTGAATAATTCAAGCATTGAATAGTGTGAAGCCAAGTGAATCTGTGTGAAATTGTAATGAAGATGAGAAATAGAAGTAATCCAGGTTGATAAATTACATGACATGATTATAAATCTCCTTTGGGAAGAATTTTGAAGATTGAGGAATGCGTAGAGGGTTGTTTTCATAGTAGGGTTTGCAGAGTCCGTCGAACTAGGGTTTATATGAAAAATAGAAACTCAAATTTGAGCTAGGGCACAAATTTGATAGACAACGACAATTATTTGGGAGAAAGGAGGTGAACAAAGAAAAGTGTTTGGCATGAACAATTGGATAAAGGGTTATTGAGCACCTAGGGCACAAGATATATCAAATTGTGAATAAATCACTGTGCAAAAGAAGAAATGACACCCAGAAGGGAATGTATGGTGGTGACTAAGGGAAAAAGAAAAAAGAAATAAATGGAGTTTGAGGTCAAAGAAGTGCTAGAAGAATAACATTTGGAAATGCAATATCCATAGGGTGTTATCATAGGACATATCTGGGAGTCCCACACTAGAAAGTGTAAAGTGGGTGAATATAACCATCACTTAGATTCAAATGAGTGCATGATATAAAATGAATTGATACAGAATACCAATGAGAGGACTGTGGAAAGGAAGCCAATTTTTGATGATAAGGGGTAACAATTATTGGAATGCATGGGAGTTATTCAATTCTAAGAACTTCCTTACTTTAGAAATCCTGAGTGCCTCTTATAATGGTTGATGTCATGGGTCCACGAGGACTTCTTTTACTTTGCAGGTAGGAGGATGCACATTAACACACTGATGATTGGAAGAGAGACTGGATTGTGCAGTTCAGGCATAGAGATAAAAACAGATTTGGATGACAACGTATGAGTAGAGGTTATTATTGTTGAGCTGAAGTATCAAAGAGGTGGGCGTATGATGGACATTGTAAAAATTCTTGACCCAGTCTTAAGAATCACCACACATATGGTTATGAATTTGGGAGTGCAGGAGAGATGGATGGTGGTGAATAAGAGATGGATCCATATTATGAATAAAATGGCAAAAGGGACTGTATATAACATTTTTTCCTACATTGCAGAAGGGATTATAGAAGAATCACATGCTTGTGGCATGATTACTTACGGAGCACTCCTCCTTTCGATTTTCTTCTCAAAATTAGAGTTCTAGATGGCCCAAATGATAAGATGTGGGAGTATCCCCCCGAGAATCAATCCCCCATGAAGATATTCATAGAGTACACCTATGATATAATATCCAATGCCAATACGTTACAGGTTGACAAGTGGTATAGGTGAATACACGATGCATTTGAGCATGAGTGGTACATCCCAAGCGAGATGCCCATAGTTTTAGAGGGAAAATCAGAGCTTGTGATGTACCAGCATTATTTCCTCATAAGATTTTACTTGAATACTAGTGAGAAGATTCTTTGGTGTAAATGGCCCTATGATTTTACAGTGCGATACTTCCAGGAATCTGTGAACATGTTCTCAAATGTGCATAAGATCAGAATTTATGCTAACAAGGTATATTATGATTATCATACATTATACAAAACATATGTGTACACTAAAAAGGAAGCATATATAGAAACGATGATATCGAATGATATCAATAATAATTTAATGACCTTAGCAATAGGTAATGAGGAAGTAGCAAAGGTTTATATATATATGAAGCTCCGGTTGGTCAATGGAAAATATATTGAGGATGAACTCAAGGTCCCATAACCACCGTAAGGTAGAAATATGGTTGGGAAAAGGAAAACATGAGAGACCACTCCTCCAAGGCATGAAGAGTAAGAAAAGAGTGAGAATGAAGAGGAGGAAGAAAAAGAGGATACCACCATGCTTTATCAAATCCTCATAAGAAATTTCAAAATAATGCACGAGGAACATGATACTGGCATGGGGACTTTAGATCCAGTGAAGAAATTACCAAAAAAATCCCCAGAAAATAAGAAGAAGAGACAAAGGCTGGTGCACAAAGGTGATAGTGATTAAGAAATAATATTAGAAGTTGTGCGGAATATAGAGACTCTATTCCATGATGATGTGGAGGAAGAAGAAATTAATAATGAGAATATACAGTGTGATGCATAGTTGTATGAGGTGCATGGAGGAGGTCCCAAGGAAAAAGAGAAAGGCAATGGATATGAAGAGCCATTAAGAGGTGAAGTATTGGGAAACAATAGAACCAATGTGTGGACCCATAATGAGAAGCATATACCCATAGGAAGGCACACTGGAAGACAAAGAAAGAAGGATGAGGTTTTACGCACACCTCAAGTAAGCTATATCCATTATCAAACAAAGGTGTTATGTGCAAGGTTCAAAAGTTCTTTGTCAACAGAGAAATTTTATGGCTGTGAGGTGATCAACGTAGGGGGTGTATCCATGCATAAAAGGAAGATGTTTTCATAGATTATGCAAACTCGTATTGATGATACTAACTTTGAGATCGCTAAAGAAGCATTTGCTATGCGTAAACTGAAGAAGGCTCTAAAAGAGCTTATGACAGTTAAGCCAATAGAACTCACTGATGAACAAGATAAAAATTCTTTAAACAAAATGGCAACAAAATTAGCTCAGAAAAACTTGTACAAGGGGGTTGCCTTATAAAAAATTCTTTAATATTAAAGGGATAAGGCGTAGGAGGTTTAGTGGCTTACATAGGTGAATTAAAAGGTAGAAAAAGTGCACCAAGACTATCCTTAACATGGGCATCCATATTGTAGATGAAATCATGACAACACACACAAAGTTTTAAGTAAAAAGAAAGGATGAGTACCCCTCGACACTACATTATTTGCAAGATTTGATCCATATGATTTTGGAAGAGAAGTCGAATGTACAGGGACCAACGTAAGTGGACTTATCCACTAAAAAGAAAAATAATAAGAGACTGATAGTGCACAAAATTGTAGAATATGAGGATTTATGCTAGACAATGAAGGATACATTGAAGAAGGAGGGATGGGATTTTTATAATTTTGAAAACCTTGACCCCATCCTTAAGGCATATACTACTGAGGAAGAAGAAGATTTGGCACACACATAAGCCATAAAGAAAGAAGGAAAGCTTGGACGAGAGGAGATAATAACAGAGATTGTATGGAAGTGAGATGCCTTGAAAACAGTTAAGGATTCATATGAGACAAGGCTTAAGGAGTTGGGATCTCTTATTATGTGAAGGATGGATAGCATGGAAGGATTAATCTCAGGTTTAGCTGGATTTTTTCAGTGAATTAAAGTAAAAGGGGGAGAATATGACCCCAAAGAAGATGCTAGATGTGGTAGGAATGGTACCAGATACAGCTACCAAGGGGCTAGTAGAATGGGAAGAGATGGAGAGAATCATTAATAATGATTTCCCTGAACTTTTGCAGCTGAATGAGGAATAGAGATCAATGCACGTGAAATATTCTTTCATTCTTTTGATATGTGTCATTATTCCTTGGTATTTCATTCATTATGATATATTCTTTAGTATAATGTTGAACGAGGACAGACAACATACCAAGTGTGGAGTAATGTTCGTCATACAAAATTATTAATTATGAGCCACGTGTGGAGGTTTGGGTTTGTGCGCAAGGGATGTGTGAAGGGGAGCGTACAATCAGAATGGAATAACACGTGAAGGTTCACACTTGAGAAGACATGGTTTTAAGACTTAGTCAATTTTCCATATCGGCATAAAAATAGACTTGGAGTGCCAACAAAACAAGTGAAAAAAGCACATGCAGAACACACTTTGTGGAGGTTAAAAATAGGATTAAAGCAAGTCTTATTTTTAGGACTAATCTATTATTAGCTGAAGTTATAAAACTATGCAGGAGTTGTATGCATGGCTATTTTTAGGAAAGAAAGCATGCATGCTATTTTTGTGAGCACGCCTATTTATAGGAGAGTGCATGGGTGATGAAGAGAAAGTCCCCACCCCTATATATCCCTGATATATGTCATATTTCTAGGATTTTTTAGTGCTCACACATTCTAGAAAATTCATGTTGTTATGTTCAAATCTAGGGTTTGATACTTACTTGTATAGGCCAACACATCACTATATTTACTGATTTTGTATTCATCTTCCTTGTCATGTAATGAATTATATTTAATGATGGATAATTTTGGTTGGATATTGATTATGCATGGATTTGAGTATGGTGATTTAATAGTATAATTTATATTGATTGTGGTTTACTTGGATTGAGTGTTTCCTTATTATATGTGTTTTCAAATTGTTGTAGTTAGAATTATCGCATATGCATGAATGGTTTCTTGGTTATTTAACATGAAGATGCATATGAATGCTAACCTCTTATCAAGTATCACAAAGGAGGGACCTGGTAGTTATGCACACTTCAGGTGAGCATTCAGATCTGTCTGAATGAGATGTCAGTATACATAGATTATGTGTGTGCAAATAAAAGACTACAATTTTGAAGCATGGTTTGGAAAGATATGAGATGCCAATGTTAACTTTATCTTTAAAAACCATTACATTATTGACCATAGGGGAATACATGGTGTTATTTCCTTTGTACATGAGAAATGTGTTAGGAGGAATGCCAAATGAGACTAAAGACCCCTTATCAAGTTTAGTAGAGGATGGTATACCCATTTTTTAATAGTTGGAATGAATGGTAGGGATACAATAGCATAAGGGAGTTTGTATTACTCATCTTTGAAAAATTTTACATCATCAGTCATAGGAGCTTTATTGTAGTATTTTTATGTTTCAGTAGTTGCAAGTTTTCTACTAGAAGGAATAGAACTTGAATTTTATGGTGATGAATATTATGGGGATGGTGAAGTGAAAGGAAATATGATCACCTCGGGGAGTTACAATGATGGTTTCTCATGAGATGATGATGAGGATGAGTATGAATCTTGTGTTTTTGATGATTTGAAAGGTTGTGTCGAAGGATATAGATCCAACATAATAGGAATTTGAGTGGAAGTATTAGATATACATGTGTGAGTCAAAATAACTAGTTTAACTTGAGTAACAGGTAAAACCTACCAAATGAGAATGTGATATTGTTACAATATTGGAATGGCTCATAATAAACAATGAAAAAATGTGTAATTCCATCTTATTGAAACTTAAGGCATTGATGAAGAATGAAAGAAATACATATCATATCATGAATCTAAGGACATCCCATTAGAATTTTATATTATAGTTCTTCGTTTATGACATATATAAGAGTATGTAACATTTTGAATATAAATTTAAATGGTAAGAAAATAGTGCCCAAGGTAGCATGATGGGAATAAATAAATGCTCTTAATTATAGTGCTAAATTTTAAAGATGAGACGATGGTATGTAGTGATGAAGTATATTTTTAGGTGATCTAATGTTGATGTTATATCCATTGTAAATAAAAAAAATTTAAATGTCTTGTGTTTAATGTTAGCAATAATAAATAATGGTGGATCACGTGCTTTAATCTAGCCCTGTGCCCAAGGTAGCATGATGGGAATAAATAAATGCTCTTAATTATAGTGCTAAATTTTAAAGATGAGACAATGGTATGTAGAGATGAAGAATATTTTTAGGTGATCTAATGTTGATGCTATATCCATTGTAAATCAAAACAAATTTAAATGTCTTGTGTTTAATGTTAGCAATAATAAATAATGGTGGATCACGTGCTTTAATCTAGCCTTGTGTTATGATAGGGTATTTAGACTTGATATCATAATCATAAAATTTAATGATGAGGAAGTTGAATTTTGAAGGTTACACATGAAATTCAAAAAACCATTGGATTTTTTAGTGGAAAACTCAATTGATGTTAGGGATTCAGCAAGGTCCTTACGGTGACTACAAGATTTAACAATGAGATCATATAATGATATTTATCCAAGTTGATATTTAATTGGTTAATAAGGTTGTTTTTTAGTGTGATAGTTAATTGTGAATGTATATCCATGTTTGGTGATAATTTCACCGTATGGGTGTGGATTTGGATGAAATTTGTGTTAGAGGTTTGATTTCTTGTGATAATAAAAATCATGTCAACTAAATTTTAATGAGATGAAGATGATGTGTCATGGATAAATTTATTGGCTGGATCCATGTGTGATGGTAATTGATTGTTGAAGACATCCAATTTTTAGTACTATGGTGTCATAACATTGTGAACATGAATATCAACTTTATTGATGAGATCTATTGAACATTAGAGAATTGATGAAATTTTTCAGTTGCATGGATTATGATTCTATGGTAGGAATATTTGTCAATTGATTTTTGTTGTCATAGATATTTCATTACATTATGATCCTGTTTTTGTATGAGTGGAAGTGATGCAGGAACATCCTTGTATATATAAAAAGTTTATGGTTTTCATAGCTCTTAGGTGTGTGAGATTCCATTTTACATGTATCGAGTCCATTTAGAATCCTTTACAATATAATAATTGGTGTTTGTGAGTTTCCCTCTAAAACCACAAGTTTGAATATTTGAATTAGTCTATATTTGTGTTATAGGTCTAGGAATTAGACTAGGATGAATAAATGATGTAAAAGTGTTATAAAACATATGTGCACGTAATACATGGCCTAATGTGACCCTAAATCTCACTAGGATAGTATAATCATAGTTGGAGTTAGATGAGTTAGAACCCTCACTACCTCATTCCCCACATTTGCATAGAGGTATTTGAATTAGAGAGGGTGTGAGTATTAGGAAGGTGTTTGTGTTGGTAAAATATATGCATCATATCTCTAATGGCTCTTGAAGCTTTGTAATGATCAATGAATTGATAAATCAATGGATTTTCTTGAGCACACATGGATAATTATATGAATTGGTATATAAAGGTTAAGTAAAATTGTGTCATATATGTTATATATATTGTGATTGTAGGTATATGAAGATTTAAAATTCCCAAAGAGGACAAAAAAGAGGATTCAAGTTGTTAGAATGATAAGAAGACAAATAAAACTATGTGTAAGGAGGTAAGCCTATAATTTATGGTATATCAGTCTATTTGGTGATTGTTGCAAAGGTCATATTCCTTGTCATAAGGTGAAAGAGAGATGATGGAGTGGTAGATTGGATTCGTGGTTTGTAGAAGAGTTTATAGCCTTTAATAAACATCATAATATTTAAACAAAGTGAAAACAAACAAGAACCAATCCTCACAGTTGAGACACCCCATTTCAGGGGTTAGAGACAACAAAGTGGATTAAGTGATAAAAAGAAACTATTCAAACCTACTATAAGTTTATGATTAAGGATTTTAAGGTAGGTTCAAAGTGTTCATGAAGTATCAAATTGATTGGAGTAATAGTGCAAGTTCAAAACTTGCAAGTACATTACAAACTGGTTATATATATTATAGAGGGCCTAGGAGGATCATTTTGAGTGAGAAGACAAAAAAATATGTGTTTTGAGGTCTGTGAAGTCTGAGACAAATTTGGTAGAGGGGTAAGTGAGGGAGGGATAGTTCAAATTTTTGAGAGGGCCTGATCCTTATGATTTTCCCATTTTTTGAATTTCATCCCCACTAATGGCGTCATCATGTGAACTTTCCAGTTAAAGGTGATTGTTTGTAGGCTATATTGCACTGTGTTTTGCCTATACCAACATCTCTTTCCCCTCTAAGACTTCATCCTCTGAGTCTAACTATTTTCCTTTTGAAGTATATGATATCCTTTATTGAATTTATGTAATCTCATCTCCCCAAACAGAGTAATACCATTCTTCAATGCTTCTACAATCATCATACATGGTAAGACTAGTTGGGAATGACACATAAGTGAGGGATTGATGATTATTTTCATTATTAGACAAAGAGGATTCAGAAGAAGATGGGAGGATGTGCATAAGGGGAATGGGATGTTTTAATCATTTTTACCCTTAACATAAAGAAAGGAATCCCATGCGCGCTGACCTATCACCCAACAAAAGTTGGGCGCTCACGTGAGGCACATGCAGGTGCCAAGTCTCTATTTTATGTGAGTTTTAGTGGGAAACATCATCTATGATTTGTGTTTAAAAATACCTTCAAATGGGTTCAAGACATATAAGATCCATAGGGCTCATAACGGCCTCTAGATCCTTGTAGTCATTTTAGGTAGAGTACTTTACAAAATCTATAATGTGTATCACTTCAAAAAGAAACATACAAGCATACATACTTAGCATGAAAGGAAAGAGAACTCATGAGAGAGAAGTATGCATCAAAATCATTGATATTCGTGTATATATATAACAGGTAACCTCATTACATCCATTGAGCCATTACAGAGTGTTACAGAGAAGCAGACCGCATTCATGTAATGCACTGGACTTATGTAACTAAGCTACCAAAAAGAAAATTACAGTCTCTAAGCCTAATGCATCCTCTCCCGAATACAACTATCCACTAATAGAGTCCTCATAGTATTTTTGTAGAGCTCTTCCCATACTCTTTGTCTCTCCTCTTTTACTATATAGGTGCTTGTATTTATTGCTCTCCTAGACAACCAACTCACCCTCCAGTGCCCTCAAATCCGGTGCCAAGTGTCTGAATGTTGTCCTCCATGCGAGCATGCCTCTCTAGGCCTGAGCTTTCCACTTTATCCCATGATGTGCTTCTAGAATCTTCTAGCATGCTCCTTCCTAGGCCAACCTGTCGTCATGCTGACACCTTATCCATGTGCAACCGGGTCATGCTTTTCACGTGTTCTACTTCGGATGTTCAAATTGACTAAGTCCTGAACCCTTGGCTCTATCCTCACTACGGGCTTCCTTAAACCCTCCTTCTCACGCTTTTACCTTTCGGCCTGAGACTCACGTGCCTACACACCTTGGCGTACTTAGTTGATATTCTAGGGGTCCAACATCAGCCCACACTATGCCTGTTCTCTATCTGCAGAAACACTCCACTTAACCAAGATGTATGTTGCTTTAAGGAACCAAGGTGTAGTCTTACATTTTGCAAAAGAATAAAGGAATGAAATAATTAGGGGAGAAGGAAGAATGGGGGGGGGGGTATTAACTCAGAAAGCTAGGAAAATCCTTCCGTAAGTTTTCCTCTAGCTTGTTCCATACGTCGACCTTTCTCTATGCCTTCTGACAGAGGTCGCCAATCAGGGTGCTCACCTCGTCAAAACTTAGGCCAATTCCCTGGGCACCCAGAGTGTCAACAATATTCTCCATCTCCTTTCCCAGGTCTTCGAGTGTGTCCATCCTCTTGGTAATTTGAGGGTATAGTTCTTTCAACCGGGCCTTGATTGAACCCCTTAATGTTTCAATTGCCTTATATTTTCTTTATACTTTGGTAAGAACCTTGTCCCTCTCTTCCTTGTTTCCTTTATTCTTCTCTTGGAACTCCTTTAGCTCCACTTTGTGTGTGGCGACCAAGGTGCTTGCTACCTTATCCCTGTCTACGCAAGTATTATATGCAGCCTCAGTAGATTGGGAAGTGACTTTAACCTCTTCAAGCACCTTACTATACTTAGCAATGAGCGCTACCACCCTTAACTTGTCCTCTTTCTTTAATCACATGGCCACTTCCTCTGCAGAATCTAGGGCCTAAGGTCATCTCTCCATGGTGAGGATGCATATTAGATCTTATAAGCATTCTAGAGTGGATGCATACTTCTGCGTGGGTGGCACTAGGTCTGGGTACTTTAAAATGATGGCGCTCTTGATAGACTCCACCTTCTTGTATACTTCCTGCACCTTTGTCTTCTCATCCTTTAGCTCACACCTCAGTTATGCACTGATCAGTTCTTCTTGCTTCAAGCTCTTGGCCTTCTCAGCCAACTCCTCTTCTTTCTTCCCTAGCTTTCCCTCTAGCACTCTTATTCTGTCATTACGTGGAAAGAGTCTAGCCTCTATCTTGACCTCGACCTTGTTGAGCACGTTACATACCTGCTCATCTAAGAGTTCTTAGGCATTTATCAAGGGATTGGATCCCTTAGACTTTGGTACTATTATGATTGCTCCTTGGAAGACTTCGAAGTCTAGCTCATCAATGTGGGATTCAAACACCCAAGAGAGCATATTCTTTGTCCTGGGGTACACACCCTCCTTTTCAAATGACCTCATGGCTAAAAGCCTTTCTGTGGGTACAATGCTCTGGAACCGCATGCGTAACACCTTATTTGAGTCACCAACATAGCCCATCACTTGTCTTTTCTCTATATCAAGGGTCCTCCTGCCTGAGTGCACGCCTTTGGAAAAAATCATTGTTAGAGCGGGACCTCCTCCCACGCTACCATGCTCCTTTTCAATTTTTTCCTCTTTCCCTTCCTCCAGCACTATTTAAACATTGTGCTCCAACTCTTGGTATACTAAGGCCTCAAGAATTTTCTTTGCCTCTCTCTCTACTACCTCAGTTATCTACTCCTTTGTGAAGCTTATCGGCTCCTTCTTCTCTATGTCAATCTCCTCATTCCTTCCCATGTCCTGGGTGCATTCCCCATCCTGTGTACCATTGCATCGTGCGAACATGAACTCCTTTTTCTCTTCTCCACTCTCTTCTTCTGAATCATACACACTAAAGACATGTGGCTCCTGGTATCTTTTAGGCTCATCCTCCTCGCTATCAACTTCTTCACTCTCATCCTCTCTTCCACCCATGTACTTCTCCAAGTTGTTGGGCTCCTATGAGTCAGCTTCCTCTTCCATCCTCTACTTTTTCCTGAGAGGTGACTCTTTGATAGTAGACTCAACCTTCCCTTCTTTCTCTAGTGACTTCTCCTTTGTGAGGGGTTGTTATGGTGCCTCTTCCTCTATTGTCTTTTCCTTTACCGGTGATTTCTTTCTACGCGTGTAGGTGCTATACTTGGCGCTCATTGATGGCATGCTTACCATTTGAGAAGTTTGCACACTTGGTGCTTCTTCACCTCTTCCCCTCTTCTTGGGCACGAGCCTCTTCCTACCAATGGGATCTTCAGGTATGGATACATCATTCTCCAAGTACGCGCCTTTCTCAAAATTTGATCTTATACAAATTTATATGTGCATCACGGATCCTCTTGCAATGTGCAACAGTATTGGTCTAGTCATCTATACTTCATGTGATACATATCTTTCTACGTACGTGCGCTTGTTGCTGGGGTAGTTCAACTTTTTACACAACTCTCTGTGGTCCCAATCTAGGCTTCCAAGTTCTAGCTTCAGCTTCTTAGATTCCTTGAATCTGTTTACTCCCGCTTGGAATTATTGAGCTGTGAAAGCAAAGGGAAGCTAGCACCATGGGCTCCATGATTCGTCTATTAGCCTGAACCTGCCCAGGCAGAAATGTTGGTATACTACAAATTTAGCTTCTCCTTCAATGACTGCTGGTAGTTGTTTGGGAATCCTTCACTCTGCCCCGAATGCATTCCTCAGGTGTCTATACCACTTCTCCAGTCACGCCTTGTGGGGTGTTGTCATTGTGTCACATGCATACTTCTCAAATCTCTTTGCAGGAAAAGGATCCTCGATAGGGTACTCCCATAAAAAAAATTTGATGCGTCAGGAACTCCAATCTATGAAAGCATGATGGTTATTAGGACGTTTCCGAAGAGGATTTTGTCACCTTCCTTCACACAACTAACAATCTCCACCGCGATGTATGCAGACAAGTTACATATCAGGCCCTCTGTAATCTTTCTGTAAACATGTAACCATGGTTTATTGACTTGGGTCCATCTCTCCTGGCCATTCAACTTTGTTACTAGATGTGCGGCCATCTTCATCACTAGGTCCTTGATGTCTGAGATGTCATAGTACCTCAACCCCTTCTTGCAGGCATATTCGGTGATGGTTTCCTGAATTGCCTCCTTGTCACCTAGGTCATCCTCCAAGCTGTCTCCTTCACATATGAGGCCTGTGAACTGTGAGATGAGTTGAGGAGTAATGAGCATCTTGCGCCCTATAAAATGAAAGTAATCTTCATATACTCATGACATTAGCCATTGGTATAGGCACTCTGGTTTTAAAAAATAGGGCAACTCATAGAGTTATAACAACCCTGCCTTCTCCATCCTGACCTTAACATCATCATTATAGATGGGCAAGCCCTCTAGTTTCCATTTACTTATGGGGCGCACTAACTCCAGTGTCATTTCCTTCTCGATCATGTTTGTTTGATGGTTATAGTCACTCATAGGCATGTTCCTCAAGTGGGACTCCCACTCCTTACCCATCATTACCCCATCTGGGTACTGCATCTCCGCATACCACTCTTCATTCATATTCACATCAGGTTCTTGCTGCTTAGCCTTGCCCTTGCCTTTTCCTCTCTTAGGTGCCATTGTCGAGGTCCTCCTATCACTTCACTCCCTCCTTGTTACTATGCTCTTCCACTTATTCTAGCCTCAGATCTCAAACATGTGATGAAAACCCTCTTTAACCCGTGCCCTAGTTTGTCAAACCTTAACTGGGATAAAAATTTCACAAGACGATGCTTCCTCACAACTTTTCTCATGCCCATGAAACCCCTTCCTTCTATTTTACAAATCCAAACTGGTTGCTCATGCTTCAACCTCTCATACCTTTCTTCACACGATCAAATATGGAGACCCTAGTTTGTAATAGATGCAAAAATTGGTTCTCTCTCTATTCGTGAAGTGAAAATGAAAGTACCTCGACCCTTTACTTATAGCTTTTCCTTTTTGAGCATTAAATGCTACTTCACCTACCATCATACTTTTTTCATTTAATGTGGCTTTTTCAAATAAATCCCATCTTCAGTGCTTTCACTCAAGTGCCCAACATGCACGAAAACTCCTCCAACCTTCTGGCGCACAACCAATCCAACCTGACAGGAGACTCTTATGTGTGTAAAACCCATGCCGAAGGCACTTCTTTTGTCCTGATTTTTGCTCTCGCCTACCTCATGTTGCTTAATGTGCTTTCTCCTCCTTAGTACGTGGGATCTAAAAGTAGCTTTATCCTGGCACCAACCATCCTTCTTCCATCTTTTCTCTCCATACACCTCTTTCAAACGGGCCATTCAATAGGGATTTTTAACATACACTTCCTTGGCACTCTAACCATGTGCTCCTTCACATTACTCCACCCCACACTTAAAACGATGTGTGGTCCTCTTGCACTCAAAAATTCTCCAAAGTAGCAATAAGGTTACCGGTGCCCAAGGCGCAAAACAAAACAACAACACGTGAAAGGGAAACACAAGAAAGGGAATGCATAAAGGAAATTTCTAAACTAACTGCTAAAACTGCCTTATTTACAAACACCGAGAAGACTTATTTATAGTAGGGACTTCAGCCTACTCCCATTGAAGTGTCTAGGAAACTTCATCCCATCCAGTGCTTGTAACTGGCATGCCCGAATCAAGGATGTACGAGATTGTGTAAGGACCCAACCAATGGACTTTTAACTTCCCAAGGTGGCGTAGAAACTTAGAATCATATAGTAAAACCATCTGCGCAACCTCAAACTTCTTGTTTCTAATGTGGCAATCATGCCAAGCCTTCTACTTTTATTTTTCTGTTGTTTGGCTCCACCTCGTGAGTGATCGTCTCTCATCCAGCTTCATTAACTCATCAATCCTTTCTTCCAGTTGCTTGTTCATCGGCTAACCCTCCTGCGCGCGCTATTCGCAAAGAAGGCAACATAAATTCAACTAGAAAAATAGCTTCCGTGCCAAACACCAATTGAAATGGTGTGGCTTTGTTCACCCTTTTATATGTTGTCCTATAAGCCCACAATACTTCTGATACTTTGTCATCCCAATATTGTCTTCCGACATCACAAATTTTGGTCAGGGTATGACTCAGTATTTTGTTGAATGCTTTACATGGTTCCATTTTCTTGTGGGTGATAGGGCATAGTCTTGTGATGAGCCACCATGAACTCTGATAACAGGATCCTCACGGTCCCATTCAAGAAATGTGTACCCCTATCGCTGGTCAAACTCAACAAGCATCCATACCTCATGATAATGTTCTCCCACAAGAACCTCGCCATTGTGGCTATTGTGTAATCTTTAGTCAGGGATGCCTCTGCCCACTTTGTCAGATAATCTATGCAAGTGATGACATAACGTGACCCAGTCCTATGTGTCGCTGGTGCAATAGGGCCTACAAAGTCTATTGCCCACTTTTCAAAAGGCTTTGCGCTAGGGATAGGGTGCAAAGGCATTTCATATCTCCTTCCTGGTTTGCCAATGCGTTGACAATGGTCACACGCTTTACAATAGTCTTTACAATCCTTGTACAGGGTTTCCCACCACAAACCTACCATTAATATTTTACTTGCACGGTGGCATCACCTGCATAATGCCCACCCACACTTCCTCCATGTGCTTCCTCCATGATGGCCAGGTGCTCATGCTCTAATACACACCTATGCAAAACTTCATCATGTCCCAACTTGTATAAGTCTCCACTGATTAACATGTAGGGCATGACACGTATGGCCAACTAATTTTTCTCCAATGTCTTCATTCCTTCCGGCACCACACCTTCCTTTAAAAATACTGCAATCTCTTCCAAATCCAAGGGCACATGGCGCAACCTAAACAGTTGTGTGTCTGGCATTGTTTTCTCAATACTATGTGCGTCCTCCCTTGAATCAATTCTTGACAGATGATTAGGTCCACAATTGCTTTTCTGAGGCTTCACTACAACAATGAATTCAAATTCTTGAAACAAAAACACCCACCAACATATGTGCCCTTGTAGAATAGGTTTGTTCACCAAATACTTTAATTCCATGTGGTCAGTGTAAAACACAAAGGGTGTTGCCAGCAGATACTACCTAAACTTGAAAAGCACATAGATCACCGACAATTCCTTGTGCTCAGTTGTGGTATAGTTCTTCTCTGTTGGTGTTAGCTTCCTACTTGCAAAATAAACACAAAGGATGATCAACAATCCCTTCACCTAGCTGTGCAAGCACTACTCCAATGGTGGTCCCTAAGGCATCTACATGAACATGAAAGGGCTTGTCCCAAGAGGGAAAACTTAATATAGGTGTGGTGACAAGCCTATCTTTTAATGTATCAAACACCCTCTACTGCGCCTCTCCCCAATGGAAGGCACTTTTATGTCTAAGCAGCTCCTCTAAAGGCATGGTGATCTTGGCATATCATTTAATGAATTTCCTATAATAGCCCATATGCCCAAGGAATCCACGTACTGCGCTCTGGCTAGTAGGCTCCCCTAACCCCACAATAACTACAACTTTAGCGGGATCTACCAGCAAGCCCTCCTTACATATGATATGCCCTAATAAAGTCCCAAAGGGTGTAGCAAACACACACTTCTTAATGTTGAGGGATATCCTCAACTACCTACACCTCTCAAACATTAACCTTAAATTGTCACAATGGTCCTTAACTAGACCATACATTGTCCAATCATCCAAATAGACCTGAAGAAACTTATGTATGAAATCCTAGAACACTTGCACCACTATGCGTGAGAAAACAATAGGCATATTCTTGAACCCAAAGGGCATGACCGTGTATGCAAAACTTTCTCCACTCAGTGGCGAAAAGTCATCTTCTCCTGGTCCTCCTTTGCAATCCAGACTTGGTGGTACCCTGAAAATCCATCCGTAAAGGAATAGATTTCACGCCCAGTGACTCCTTCCAAAATTTCTTCAGTGAAGGGGATCGGAAAGGGATCAATGACACAAACTACATTCAATTCCCTATAATCCATGTAGATCCTAATCCGCCCATCCTTCTTGATGCTGATTACCATCAAACTTATCCATTCCAACTCTTCTAATGCCTTAATGATCCCAAAAGCTATAATTTTGTCTATCTCCTCCTTAAACTTCATGCACAAATTGGGATTCATCTGGTAGGGCCTTTTCCTAACCAGGCGTGCACCGTCCTTCAGTTTTATCTTCATCTCCCCCAAGGAATGGTGAATTCCTTTGAGCTCATGGTACCCATGTGAGAATAAATCCTCAAATTTACACATCATATCAATGATCTTGGATACTTCCTTCTCCAACTAGTAGTCTCCAATAATAGCTTCCTTAGGTTCTTCTCCTAAACCGATGTTAACCTTCTTTGTCTTTAAGGGTTCATGGTAGGTGCACATACAAGTATCAGCACTATCCACTACCTCATGTGTCCCTACTGAGTGGCTAACATCCAAGCATTCCTATTCCTCTCCATCAATCACATACACCAACTTTCATTTTTCTTTTTCCAAACACGCGCACTCAAGTTGTAACTCTTTTGTTTCCTCTACTTCTTCTTCAAAGTGCGCCCCCAATCCCGATTCACCTAGTAATTCCAATAGCCTATCTTCCATCATGGCACTATCCCCCATGGTAAGGCGCTTAATACCCGATAAGGCCTTATCAACTGATGGCTTAGTACTTCAATACTCAAAGGTGTGAATAAGGTCAGCCGCGAGCTCTTGCCAATTCCTTGTCTAGCGACGTGTCTCCTTATGAATGTACCATGCGCGTGCACAACCTTGTAGTATAGAATATAACTTTTTTACCCAGAGGGATGGTGGTAAAGATTTTGTGCCTTCTCTCTAGATATTCTCACACTCTTGGATATGGAAAGAGGCAAGCTCCTTCCCATGGTATTCCTTGATGATGGTGGGCACATTGATCCTAGAGAATCTGACAGAGAAAGAAATTCTTACCTCACGCCACTTCAAAAGGCTCTCCTGATGTGTAGCCCACCGCCGTGCCACTGCACCGAGCAAGACATAACTTAACATCCCTCTCTTTTCCTTCTCATCCTTCCACTAAGCTTCTACTTCATGCAAAAAGATCTCAAGGAAGGCTCCTCCTCAATACTTGGGTAGTTATTTTCCTCTAAGGCACTGAACCGTGTGTGCCTTTGTTACCTTGGTCATTGACCCTCTCAACTATCATCCCATCAATTCATAAGTCCCATGCACCTAATTGTCACATGCCAAATTGGTGGTATCACTCACTGACTGAGCATCTTCAAACTGGATAACCCCGTTAGTAGGGTGTATCATCTCTGGATCTTTGATTGAGTGCACATATATCCTGTCCAGAACTTCTTCCCCTAATGGTTCAATATAGGGTGTCCAATTCCCATCAGCCATGGGTATAATGACCCGTTCCTCCTTGTTTTCAAAGCTGATGTACCCTTTGTTGAACCAAAGGTCCACATTGTTCTTGTAACACCAAGGGTGCCCAAGTAGCGCTGGGAAATTTTCTACCTCATAAAGCGCCAAGACTTCTAAGTCCCTCGTAAACTTAGCTCCCTGGATAGTAATAGTTGCATCCTTTAAGACGCCGATGGGAATCACCTTAGTCTTGTTTTCCATATACAACACATTCGAAGATGGTTGTAATGCAGGTCTTCCCATCTAATGCCATGCATTCAAAGTTAGAACATTAACCTTCACGCTAGTGTCAATGAGGATATTACTGAGGAGCCATCCATCTACAACTTCATTCAACGTCATCTCCTTGTCATAGTCAAGGCTGTGAGGGGGAAGGTTTACATGCAAGACCTACCTCTCACACTCTCCTCTGGCACATGGTACCTTGTCTCTCAACCATGATCCTAGAAAGGGAATGATATTCTCCTACCTTAGCATTTTACACACCTCCTTGACCTCATCTAGGTCATCCTTTAGCACCTCGACTCTCCTTCCTTGTTCCTCCCTCCTGGATTACTCCTTTAGACATTGTATTTCCCCTTGTAAGCTCCAAATGACATCCATGGTGTCTTGATATACCTCCTTTTGATGTGCGGGGTCTAGATACTTTCCATGAATGACCTCCTCCCTTGAAACAAGGTTCTTCTGTCTTGGTATCTCTCTTGCGTGTGTGGATTTTTCCCTTGTTGTTACCAAGAAAGGCTCCAAACCTGCATCCCATGTTACCTGAGGCATCCAATGTATGTCTACCTTCTTAATACTGACCATTGCATTACCCTTTTTCTTCCAGTGCTGTTGATTCATATGCTCAAACAATTCCGGGAACTCCTCATACTTATGCTTCTTTTTGCACCACGAGCATTGTAATAGGTTCGAGCACTCTTGTTTGTAATGCTTTGTAGATCCACAATTGAAACAAGTTCCATGTAGGAACTCAGTCCTTCCTCCTCTATGGTTTCCATGACCACAAAACCCTCCTTGAAAACCTCTTCCATGCGTGCCTCCATCTGTGCGCTCCTCATAACGGTGATCATCACCCTTGGAACTACTGGTAATGCTGGTTTGGCACACCCCATGATCAATGGCCTCATGGATATTATCAATGAGCCTACAGTCCTTAGTATCATGGGTTATATAGGTGCAAATTTTGCAATAACAAGATACATTCTTCCAGATTACACGCTGTAGCAAAGGGAATCTACTTACATTATGGTCCCCATGAAAAATTTCACAATCTACTGCCATGGCACATACTATCCTCTGGGGGAAATTATCCTTAACGTGCCCCTTTATTTCACAATCTATGCACCATAAACCACTGTAAGTCTCATGGACTGAGTTCACAGACAATTTTTCCAACTGCTTGGCCATAGTAGCAATCTAAGCCTCCAAGAATGGGCTAATGCTAGTATCAACACTACCAATAGCTTCGGCGCGTAGGGTAGCTTCCAATGCCTCACGTGGGTCTATAAAAGTTTTATGAGATAAGGCCCTTCTAAAATGAGTGATTAACCCCCTAACAAACCATTGAGCATGCTATGAAGGGTGAATATCATATAATAATTTAGACAAGAGAGTTTAAAAGTGTGCATCATACTCCCGTACACTCTCTGCCATTCCTTTTTTAATCTCCTTCAAAGCATTGATACTCTTTTGCTCAAACTCAGGAATGTGCAATTTTTCCAAGAATGCATTCTTTAAAGCAGTATAGTCCACCACTGTCTAGTGAGGGTCATACTTCTTATACCAGCTATGTGTGTGCCCTTACAACATGGTTGCAAACTGACTAGCCTTTTGTTTTGGGGTTTTGATACCCTTCACATGCCATAGAAATTCACACTTGTGAACATGTTCCACAACATCCTCAATACCTCTAGTATCAGGTAAATGTAGATACATTTCAAAGAAAACTTGTGGGGGTGGTTGGGGCCCGAATCTTGCTGAGCTAGAGCCTTGGTTTTCACCTATGTTTCCTCTTCCACCTGATCCACCAAGTCCACTAGGTTCTGAACCACCAGGCCCAGTAGGTCTTGAACCACCAGATCCACCAGAACCACTAGCTCTTACTCCTCCTGAACCACTATATCCACTAGGCCCACTAGGTCCTAAAGTGGTCGTGCCAAGGGTCCCCACAGTTCCACTGAGCTATGCACCTACGGTCTGTGACAATTCCCCACTGCCAATAGTATACCCCGCACCACTCCCAGACATGCGAGACCAAACACTTGTGTGCCTATACCTTGCTTGAAAAGTCCTAACACTAGGCTGGTGTTTACTACCATAGAAGCCCCAAACGAGAAATTATTCCTCCTGGGCATAGACTGATCACCTCCAATGTAACCAACTGGACTAACAATATTATCCCCCTAATCTGGAAAACTAAGCACCATGGTCTGGTCACTAGGTGGGCTCAGATTCTTGCCAACGGTTCTTATTTCTCCACGTGAAGAACTCTCATCAGAAGCTGAAGGGGTTTCTCTCATGCACTTGCCAAGATGGGGTAACACAAATTGCTCAAGTTCCATGTCCTCTACGTGAACCTCAAATCCATCTTGCAACATCTTCCACCATACATCCATCACACTTGTAACCTCACATTTTCTATCAATCTTCCTTTCACGCGCTTCACCATACTTGAGTCATCTTTCCTCCCTATCCTTCTTCGTCGCAACATCTGCCATCTTCCTCCACCCTAGCTTCCTCACCCAGTGCTCAAAATGGTTTAGCCAGCCATTGGGAATGCCTCTAAACTCATGGTAATCATCAAGATCTTCAGAGCCAGAGGGACAACACGTAGAAATGATCCTCTAGGCTCCCGCAAAAACTCAAACTCAGCAACCTCCGGACAGGAATATGTGGAAATGGCATACTCCAGGGTGTAGCTAGTCAATACTCCCTTCCACCAATGATCCACAACATGGGTCCATGTCAAATCTACATCATGTAGCCTATGGTATTCTTCTTGGGTCCACACATGTGATCCATAACACAAACTTGATCTAGATGCATAGGCTGAGATCCATTCATATAGTTCCACAGGGAAGTAGCAGAAGAAAGTTTCATACAGATCATGGTAGATATTCTCTTCTACCCATCCGCGTGCATCAAACTCAAGTCCAGTGCTGAATCTCTGAGAAAATTCAGCATCTATGCTCTTGAACCATGATTCAACATTTTCCAACGTTAACCACTTTGTCATTACTCATTACACAGATCATGATGTATGCTAAATCCCACTACAACTTCGAAAAGAGGTCCCGTAAATGGAACCAAGATGTAGTCATTTTTACCCTTAACATAAAGAAAGGAATTCCATGCACACCGACCTATCACCCAGCAAAATCTGGGTGCTCACCTGAGGCATGCATGGGTGCCGAGTCTCTCTTTTATGTGAGTTTTAGCGGGAAACATCATCTATGATCTGTGTTTAAAAATACCTTCAAATGGGTTCAAGACATACAAGAACCATATGGCTCGGAATGGCCTCTAGATCCTTGTATTCATTTCAGGTAGAGTACTTTACATAATCTATAATGTGCATCACTTAAAAAAGAAACATACAAACATTCATACTTAGCATGAAAGGAAAGAGAAATCATGAGAGAGAATTATGCATCAGAATCATTGATATTCATGTATATATATAACAAGTAACCTCATTACATCCATTGATCCATTACAAAGTGTCATAGAGAATAAAACCGCAGTCATGCAATACACTGGACTTATGTAACTAAGCTACCAAAAAGAAAATTACAATCCCTAAGCCTAATGCATTCTCTCTTGAATACAACTATCCACTAATAGAGTCCTCATAGTATTTCTACAAATCTCCACCCATACTCTCTATCTCTCTTTTACTCTGTAGGAACTTGTATTTATAGCTCTCCTAGACTACCAACTCACCCTCCAGCACCCTCAGAGCTGGTGCCAAGTTTCCAAATCTGGTCCTCCATGTGAGCATGCCTCTGTTGGCCAGAGCTTTCCACTTTATCACATGATTTGCTTCTAGAAGCTTCTATCATGCTCCTTCCTGGGCCAACCTGTCGTCAGGCTAGCACCTAATCCATGCGCAACTGGGTCATGCTTTTCGTGTGTTCTACTCTGGATTTCCAAATTGACTAAGTCCCAAACCCTTGGCTTTGTCCTCACATGTTGCATGCGCTACGGGCTTCCTTAAACCCTCCTTTGCGTTCTTTTACCTTTCGACCTGATACTCACGCGCCTACACACCTTGGCATACTTAGTCGATATTCTAGGGGTCCAACATATGTGTAACAAAGGGATAGGTTTCCTTTGGCCATCCTGAATGATACTCTTCTCAGCTAATATGGAAATGTAAAATTTTTAAGGAAGCATGTTTCCTTTGAAATTTTAGATCAATACAGCCAAATTAGCTTCCAAGGACCTTAGATAATACAAGAATGTCATACCTTGTGAGGGTCTAAATTATTGAGGAATTATGTGTGAAGTCCTTATAAACCTGATGTTGAAGCTTGAGATACGGTATATTGAAGCGTGTTGTATTGCACTGAGATATTTCATGAGAAAAAAAATATCCACATTTTCCTCAAACCGATTATAGAATTGTTCTCCTAGCTGATCCCAAGTGGAAATGGACTAAGGAGCTATATTGTTGTACCAATATTTTACTTTGCCTCTGAATGACAGAACAAGAATCCTAAAGCAAATGTTTTCTTTGTTTGAATTGTGAATGAAACTATGGTTGACGATGTCTTAGATGTGATCAATAGGAGATTGATATCCATTTCCATGAAAGAAAGGTAAATTTATTAGGGTGGTTTTGGGGATATCATCCCACTGGATCAAGTAGAGGGGAGAAAAGATTAAATGAGAGAATGGAATAGCACCATGAAGAGCCATTAATGAAGTGGAAACATGAAGATGAATGGTATTGTGAAGGGAAAGGAATAAATGGATGAAAGGATGAAGAAAAAGGGTTTGCAAATGAGATGATGGGTTTTTTGAATCAGTGGATTTGCCATATAAGCTTTGAATTACCTCCAAAGGTTGAATTTCACCAAGAACACATCAAAATTGGTGGTGTTGTAAAGTGTATTATTTTTCACACACCTCCATTATGCACTGATTATTTCCCATCTTTTTACGCGTCAACTTCAACTTTTATTACACTGATTCATGCACACTCATAACTTAACTACTAATTATGTCTACTGAAAATTCTTTGCATTCATCCCCATGTGCTTATGTTTTTTCCTTTAATGACAAAGGGTGAGGGGACTACTAAAATCAGTAGATCTAGATGTTGGGAGTTATTAGATGTGTTGAAAATAGCATCTAAAGGCTTGAAATCACTAAGTCACATACCAAAACATAGCAATGATGAAATGTGAGCTTACAATACTCTCCCACTGGGTGCACCAAAATTTTTGGAGCTCAAAATTGCCCCTGTCCTAAATCTATATGATCCAAGGATTTAAGGAAACATGGGACTGTCTCCAAGTTTTGGGACCTTACGCTTGAGATAGACCATCAAAGAAGGACGGATTCCTTTACTTATTTCTAGCCATACAACTACTCCTAGGAAGGGAAATGTAACTATCTAACTGCACTCTATGATTCCAAGGTACTAGGATGAGATGGAGATGTATCAAACGAAACCCTAAACTAAAGGGAGTTGATAGCACCAGAAAGAAGGGGATGAACACTCTTAGATGAGTGAAAACGAGGGGAAAATGGAGAAAGGAATGGTAGACATACGTGCCACATTGCAAAACAGCATTCAAAAGATCATTTTCATGGAGAAAAACATAAAATAAACCTTGCAAGGGACATAAAACATGCACAACACATCACCACTACAAAATAAGGAAAATAAATTCAATAAAAAGTGAGCTAGGGTAGCAAGTAGCCACATAAGAGACTTTTATTGCTTCCAAAGTATGCACAGTTGGTTACAATGAGATGAGAAGTAAATAATCCACATGCAGTGAGCTAGATATGAGGCCTAAAACTCAAAATACAAACAAACACTACTCTGAATAAAGCTCTTGCAATCCAAGAGGGTCCATCTTGTACAAATGAGAATTATCCATATATAGAAGAATGGGAGAGAAGAGGAGGGAAAAAAAGAGGGAAAATTCAAATTATATCTCACAACCACCATCAAGATGTAATAAATTCCTGTAAATCCACCAATAGCTCTGTCAAATCTACCTACCCACATCAGTTTGCTTATGGAAGAAGAAAAAGATCCAAATCCCATGAAATCTGGGTGGTTGAATTGGGTGGAAGTGTGCATTAATGACCAAAATTATGTTTTCTTATTCTCACATACCAATATCCCACTAAAATCAGATTTTAAAATTTTTGGAGTGTATTCCACCTCAACTTTTTTCCAATGAGACTAGGCGTGCATGATTTTGATCTCTGTAGCACAAGTTATGGAAATTTCAAGTTCTATAGTGCAATAGGAACATGCAAGACACATGGTACAATCTTATTGGTCATGGGAGTTGGCTGATTGTTTGGATTTTGGTTCCTACCTTATGTTGCACATTCATTTTCCATAAGGATTCAGTCATAACCAGTGTCTTTTGATTTGTTTTCATGATTTTCACTTTAGTTGACAGGTCCCTAGAATGGACACATGGAGCACTAAGATTAGCACACGGAGGTTGCAACCTTAGGTGCATACGCAGAAGAAGAAGAGAATGAAGAAATAATGCAAGAGTACTCTAGTGCATATGAAAGGGTGTGTGAGGGAAAGAGGAAGATGCATATTTATTAAGGCATGAAGTTATACAAGAAGGAGCGGGAGATTGGAAATGTGACATGCAAAATCTTAGACAAAGACGACATGTGGAGTAGAAATGTGCAGAAGGAAATGCGAGAAAATATGTGTGATGGAAGAGCACAAGAAGGAACGGGCATGTGTGTAATGATGTTCATAACTCAATAATAAAGGTCATGTGCACCAAATGCATGCCAAGGACTTGCAAAAGTAAGAAGCAAGTTGGTAGGTGCACGCGAGAGGGTTCACAATGACCAGGAAATGAAAGTGAATGCATAAGGAGTGCACACAAAGGGAGAATGGAGGTGGATATAAGAATACAAGGAAGGAAAGTGAGAGTGTGTGTAACAATTGTAGAAGAAAGCAAAGGAAAGGGTCGGAGCAAGGAATGTGTACAAGGAGAGCACGCACAAAGAATTAGAACCAAGGAAGAAAACTAGTAGTGCCCACAACCTGAAAACTTGAACCAAATCCAAGATCAAACTGTAATTTTTCAAAATAACCATGGGAGTTATTTTGGTCAACATTTTGGAAAATTTTGGGGACATATTCTTGCTAGATGAAGAGACAAGTGACCTTAAATCATCTATTAAGCATGGAGTCATCCGAAAAATATGAAATTATAATATTAAACTTGAAGAAGTCACATGAAGCATTATCTAGAATCTGCATTAAACCTACGTGAGGACTGTTGAATACTATCCCCTCTAAAATATGAAAATGTGTGCACATAGGAACCACCATCCCAGAAGAAATAAGAGAGTGTGTGCAAGTGCGCGAGAGAGAAAAGAAGCCATCACAAGTAACAGAACTATATACAAACATGAAAATCATACATGCTCTAAGGGGAGACATGTAAAGTGTACACAAGAATTTATTTTACTTAAAGTAAACGTATATATCCTAGTCTAACCAAAGAAAAAGGAATAAATCCTGATACAAGCAGGGAGAAGTAGTTGCCTTTCCTCAAAAAATAAGACCATGTGACTGATTTGGCACTAAACATGGTATTTAATAAGAGTGAAAAATTATTTTGAAATTGGTTTTTCACCCTTCTCCTCAAAGTATCAACAACAAAAAAAACAAATACCTCCTTTATTTGTTTTTTATTTGGATCCAGGAAGCATTGTCGCTAACCTTTAGTATGTTGAAGCTCTACCTCATGCTTTGAAATGAGAATGACTAGTGAAAATTCTTTCTTTGGCTCTAAACTAGCTAGATATTTGATTTGGAAAGCCCTGATCCTTATGATATTCCCATTTCTTTGAAGTTCACCCCCACTAATGGTGTCATCATGTGGAATTTCTAGTTGAAGATGACTATTTGTAGGGTGGATTGTGCTATATTTTTCCATCACCAATAACTCTTTCCCCTCTGAGAATGCATCCTTTGAGCTTTGAACTAATTTCCTATTTTGAAGCATATGTCCCTCCTCTATGTTGACTATTGCACAATCTCACTTCTCACCAATATAGAATCATACCATTCTTCAATGGTTCTACAATCATCATACATGATGATAGACTGGTTGGGGATGATACATAAGTAAGGGATTGACTGATTGAATAATTGTCATAGTCAGACAAAGGGGATATGGGAAGAAGATGGGAAGGGTGGGATGCAATGGGAAATGAGAGGTGCTCCATAGGGATAGGTTTCCTTTGAGCCATTCTGAATGAGACTATTCTCATACTAATATGGCATTTTCAAATGCCCAAGGAAGAGTGTTGCCTCCAAAATCTTGGATCAATACAACAAAATTAGCATCCAAGGACCTTAGATAATACAAAAATGTCATACCTTGCAAGGGTCTAAATTATTGATGAATTTTGTGCCAATTCCTTGTGAACCTGATGTTGAAATCTGAGATATGTCATTTTGAAGTGCATTGTATTGCACTAAGATATTCCATGAGATAAATGACTTCCACATTTTCCTCGAACCAATTGTAGAATTTTTCTCCCAACTGATCCCAAGTGGAAATGGATTTTGGAGCCAGAATGTTGTAACAATATTTTACTTTTCCTCTGAATAATAGAACAAGAATCCTAAGGAAAACATTTTCTTCATTGGCATTGTGAATGGAACAGTGGTTGACTATGTCTTGGATGTGATCAATAAGAGATTTATCTCCATTTCCATGAAAGAGAGGTAAATTTATCACTGTTGTTTTCAGGATATCATCCCACTACTACAAATGGAGGGGATAAGAACTGAAATGAGAGAATGGAAGAGCTCCATGAAGAACCATGAATGAAATGGAAACATGAAGATGAATGGAAGTGTGAAGGGAAAGGAAGAAATGGATGAAAGAATGAAGGAAAGGGGTTTGCAAATGAAATAATGGGTTGTTTGAATCATTGGAGTTTTCATATGTGCTTAGAATTTCCTCAAAAGGTTGAATTTCACCAATGACACATAAAACTTGGTGAAGTGTTGTAAAGTGTATTCTTTAGCATGTGCACACCCATTACACATTGACTGTTGTTTAACTTTTTACACGTAAACTTCACCTTTTTTTTCATCTATTCATGCATGCGTGTAACCATAACTGTTATTTTTTGTTCCTACTACACACGCTTTGTGTGCATCCCCACGTGATTTTGTGTTTACTTTATTTTGATGAAATAGGGCATGTGGACTATTTAAATTACTAGATCTGGATGTTGGGAGTCGCCAGATGTGTTAAAAAAGCCTCTAAAGTAAGGAAATTGCTAAGTCACACACCAAAAATTATTAATGATGAAATGTGATCTTTTAATACTCTCCCACTAGGCATGTCAAAACTATTGGAGCTCAAAATTACAATCATCCCAAATCAAGATGATCTATGGATTTGAGGAAACATGGGACTGTGTCCAAATTTTTGGACCTTACGTTCGAGACATACCTTCAGAGAAGGTTGGCTTCCTCTTCTTATTTCTACTACTATGAATACACCTAGGAAGGGAAATGTAACTATCTAACTCTATGATTCCAAGGTACCAGGGTGAGAAGGAGATGCATAAAATGAAATCCTAAGCTAAAGGGAGGTGGTAACACTATAAATAAGGGGATGAACATCTTAAATGAGTGGAAATGAAATGAAATGCACAAAGGAAGGGCAGACATGTATGACATAATACAAAATAACATTCAAGCCTCCATTTCCATAGAGCACAATAGAAAAGAAACCATGCAAGAGATGTAAAGTATGCACACCATATCACCACTACAAAAGAAGGCAAGTAAATGCAATAAAATGCAAGCTAGGAAAAACAATAGTCACAAAATAAAATTTTATTTCTTCCAAAGTATGCACAACCGATCACAATGAGAGGGGAAGGAAAGAATCCACACACAGTAATCTAGATCTAAGGCCTGTAACTCAAAATGTAAAGGAACACTTCTTTGAATAATGCTCTTGTAATTCAAGAGGGTCAAACCTCTACAAATGAGAATTATCCAACAACATATAGAAGAATGGGAGAGAAGAAGAGGGAAAAAGAGAGGAAAAACTTGAATTTCAGCTCATAACCACCAACAAAATGTAATAAATTATTGTGAATCCATATGTATCTTTGTCAAATCCACCTACCCACGTCATTTTTCTTGTGGAAGAAGGAAAAGATCCAAATCCCATGAAATCTAGGTGGTTGAATCAACTATAAATGTGCATTAATTACCAGAATTGTATTTCTAAAACTTCACCTACCAAATCCCACCAAAATTATATTTTGAAAATTCCAAAGTGTAGCCCTTGTCAAAAAAAATTCAATGATATCAGGTGCTCATGATTTTGAGATTTATAGCAAAAGTTATGGTGATTTGAAGTTCTATAGTGCAATAGGAACATGTAAGACATGTGGCACGATCTGATTGGTCATAGTATTTGGTTTATTATCTTTTCTTTTTTTCCTGCCATGTGTTATGCATTCATTTGCCATACGACCACAACTTCTTCCTTTTGATTTGTTGTGATTTTCACTTTATCTTAAAAATCCATTGAATGGACATGTGGCACGTTAAGATTAGCGCGCAAAGGTTGGCGCCTTTGGTGCATGCACAAAAGTAGAAAAGAAGGAAGAAAGAATGCAATATTATTCCATCACATGTAAAATGGCATGCAAGGGAAAGAGAAAGATGAATATTTTATAAGGCATGGAATTATTCAAGGAGGAGTGTTAGATTGGAAAGGCAATGCGCGGAAGCTTTGAGGAAGATGGTGCATAAAGCATAGATGTGCATAGTGAAATGCAAAAACAAATGCATGAGGAAAGATCACAAGAAGGAATGAGCATATGCATAGTGGTGTGCAAGACTTGAGAAGAAAGGGCATGCACAACAAAGGCATGTTAGGGACTTGAAAAAGTGGGAGGCAAGTCTGTGGGTGAGCGCGAGAGGGTTCATAACGATTGGGAAATGAAAGAAAATGTGCAAGGAGAGCACAAAAAGGGAGAATGGAGGGGGTAGCATAATAAAAGGAAAAAAAGTGAGAGTATGTGCAACAAGGAAAAATAAAGTGAAGAAAATGGTAAGAGTAAGGTCCACAAGCAGAACGCGCAAAGAATTGCAACCAAGGAAATGCACCAAGGAAAAAATCAGCAATGCACACAACCTGAAAAATTAAACCAAATCCAATATGGAACTACAAGTTGTTGAAATAACCAAGGGGTTATTTTGGTCAACAGTAAGATAAATAGGTAATAATTCATACAAATTAATTCATTGAAAGGTTATAAGGAAACTTAGTCATGCATGCAGATTCATCTCCATTAGGACAGTCATAATTAGTTTGAGTAATAATTATTATTGAATAAAGGTAAAAGGAAAATAATGGTATAATATGTTGTGTGCTGACATAAAAGTGTTCTAGATCCTTTAAATTTTTTGAAGTATATGTGGGATCAACATTTCTTAAAGTACCCTAGATTGTCCACTCTAGTCTTCTTGAGAAGCTTAGTGAGAAGCTTGTAAGAGAATTGATAACAAGATTCTAAAAAAAGAGTGTGTGAGTGGTTTTAATAGGTTTTAAGAACATGGGATGGTGGTGAGATGAATGATGAGTAGGTAATAATAAATCCAAATCTAAAAAAGGTCAAAAATTGAGATAAGAGGATTGTAGGTGCTAAGAACAAGTCAAGAAGGTCAAGAAGCCAAACTTGGAAAACATGGTGAATGATGAAACAAGAGTGTAGGAGCATTAAGAATAACATGAATAATGGTTTTTAAGATGGTTTAATGTGTTTAGAAGGTTTGGGAATAGTGGGAAACCATAAACCCTACAAAATGGCCTAAAACCCTAGTATAGACCTATTTGAACTAATCTAAAAAGGTGAAGTTTGAGTTGGGGGTGATGGATTGAGACTTAGATCATGAAATTTGGCATAAATCACTAATGTTATAAAGGCTATCAAGCTCACTAAACAATTTTTATTTAAAGTTTGTATATTTTTCCCAATTATAAGGGTTGAGTGCTAATAAGGCTAGAAATAAGGCCTATTGAAAACTAGTCAAAAGGAAGAAGTTTGAGTTGGGAAAATTGTATGAGGAGTTGGATCATAAAACTTACCTTGAACCAAGAGTACCCAAAGGGGTATCCAAAAATATATTCAATTTTTCTTGAAGGTTTGTAGTTTTTTTTCTAGAAATGAAGGTCACAGAGCTAAAAAGAGCTAGTAAGGAGGCCTAGTTAAAATAGTAATTTGAGAATAAAATTTCATTAGCATGGAGTTGAACCATGAAACTTTGCAAGAATCTTAAGGAGGATAATGGGTCCCAAAAAAAGGCTACAAGTAATTTTTACAGTTTGAAAGGAGATTGGTAACAAATGAATTTTTGAAACTTTTGTAAGTGGCTAATCATGCTTGTTTAGTGTTCTTGAATAGGTCTAAGGCCAATTTTTATGTTGAAATTAGTTGTTTGAGCTATTTGGTGTTGATAAGCCAATTCAAGCTTCTTAAATTACATTTAAATTGCTTAATTTTGGGAAATTTTGAGAAGTGAAGTTATAACTATTTGTGTTGATTAATTTTGTGTCTTTTTAGGTCCACCATTCCTTTGTATAATTTTTTATCAAAGCAATTTTTCCTCTTGGAAAAGAAAAATTGAAGTATTGAATAGTATAATCTAGTGAAGAAGGAAGAAACATTATCCTTTGAGAAGGCTTGAAAGAGAGATAGAGAAAGAAGTGAAGAGTGATCCAAGGTGAAACAGACTTGGAGGTTGAGAAAGAAAATAATTTCTTTCCAAAATACCACGTAAGAATATTTGGTGAGGTACTTGAAGAAGCATGGTAAAATAGAATTTCTTGTGTGAGAAAAATATAGAAGAAAAGAGAGAGAAATAAAAATGAAGGGTTTCTTTCTAATTGGGTATTGTGATAAGATAAAGAAGAATGAAAGAAATAAGAGGATGAAAAATGAAGAGATGGTAGTAGAGATAAGTGAGATAGAATTGGATTTGAAGATGATGATTGAGAAGAAGAAGAAATAAATTCTTTCGTGGATGGGATGTGGAGAGAAGAATGAAGTGGCCCATTGTGTGGCTTGTTGAGATAAAGAGGAAGCAAATTATTTCTTTGAAAAAAGTAGAGAAAAGGAAAAAAAATGTATTGAAACCAATTATTTTTATCCAGGGATTTGTGTGATGTTGGGTGAAGAAGAAGAACATGATAGTGAAGAATAAGGGCATCAAATTAAAGAAGAAGAAGAGCTCATCAAAGGAGCTTCTCATGAGGCTATATGGCATCCATGTTTTTTTTCTAATATTTCATTGTCATGTGTGAATAAAAGTGTTAAAATGAAGAGATAAATAAAAATAAAATTGTATTGAATGAATAACTGTAAGTCAAAGAAACTGGAGATGAAAAAATCAATAAAGAGGATGATGAATATATATCAAATTAAGCAATCAAATGGCAATAAATCATGATGGAACCAAATAATTCATATATTTTTGTGGATGAAAATTTCTATAGGAAAGAAAAATAATAAATTGTGAATATTTTTCATGATGGAGAAGAATATAAAGAGCATAAATATCAAGATGAATTGTATTTGAAGAAACTGTGTGATGATCAAGACCAGTAAGAACCTGATATGATAGATCAGCTGAGAGTGAGAGAAGAAAATAAGAGGAAAAGTTAAGACATGAACAATGAAGATGAATACAAATAAATCCAAAAAAGAGTAAAGAAGATAAAACAAAAATAAGAAATATTCAAGATGGAAAGAGCTCATCACATGAGGAAGAAAATGAAGTCAAGAATGAAATGAAATTGGAAGATAAGAAAGAAACTATGAGCTCAATTATCTCCACTTGAGGAGTATGATGCAGTAGCATCCTTTTATATATGCAAAAATTTTGGTTTTCATAGTTCTTAGGTGTGTGAGATTCCATTTAACATGTACCAAGTCCATTTGGACTACTTTTCAATGTAATAGGTGGTGTTTGTGAGTTTCCCTTCAAAATCGCAAGTTTGAATATTTGAAATAGTCTATAATTGTATTATAGGTCTAGGAGTTAGACTAGGATGAATAAATGATTTACAAAGGTCATAAACCATATGTGCACCTTATACATGGTATAACATGACCCTAAACATCACCAATTTAGTCTAATCATAGTTGGGGTTAGATGAGTTAGAACCCTAACTACATCATTCCCTACATTTGCATAGATGTATTTGAATTAGAGATAGGGTTGTAGTATTAGGAAAGTGTATGTGGGTGTGTGTGTGTTGGTAGAATCTTTGTATCAAAGCCCTAATGGCTCTTGAATATTTTTAATGATCAAGGAATTGATAAATCAATGGAGTTTATTGAGCACACATGGATATGTATATGAGTTGGTGTATAAAGGTTAAGTAAAACTATGTTATATGTATGGTGATTGCAGGTATATGAATATTTCACATCCTTAAATAGGACAAGAAAAAATATAATAAGATAAGTAAAACTTTGTGTAAGGAGGTAAGCCTATCATTTATGGTATATCAATTTATTTGGTGATTGTTGGAAAGGTCATATTCCTTGTCATAAGGTGAGAGAAAGATGATGGAGTGATAGATTGGATTCATGGTCTGTAGAAGAGTTTTTAGCCTTTAATAAACCTCATAATATTTAAATAGAGTGAAAACAAACAAGAATCATTCCTCACGGTAGAGAAATCTTGTTTCAAGGGTTAGAGACAAGAAAGTGGATTATGTGATAAGAATAAATTGTTAAAACATGTTATAAGTGGATGATTAAGGAGTTTAACGTAGGTTTAAAATGTTCAAACTTGTAAGTATAGTCCAAACTGGTTATGTACAATTTAGAGGGCCTAGGAGGAATATTTTGAGTGAGAAGACAAAAAAATATGTGTTTTGAGTGTAGACACCTAAAATTAGCACCACTAATCCCTGTGTTCACGTCCGCTAGCTCCCCTTTATTATCACATCACCATCATATTATACATTAAATCAATTATTACCTCACTATCATATTATTCATTAAATCCTTATCCTAATTCTTATCCATCTCCCTTTATATTTACTCCCTGTAAATATTATTCTATAGTTGTAAAATCCTATTTCATCCTCTCCCAAACAACTGAAACCACACTCTAACAAAAATAAACACCCTCTTAACTATTTAACAACATTCCTAACCTGTATAACCATTTTCCAACATACATCCTTGGTCAAAATAAACAAATGACTCAATTTGGGATGTTGTTACAACCTTTTCCCCATGTTTCCCGAATTGCCGAAGATTCTACCCAATTGCCAGCGATGCTCCTATGTTGACATAAACCTATATAAACATGTCTCGGGTCTTCATTCAAGGTTATTTTCTCTCATCCTGACTTATTAGTTGAACATTCCTCTCACATTGTAACATGATTGTATCATATTCTTATCACAAAGCTAGATTTCATCTCAACAGCACTTAAGACATCAAATATCTTGTCTTCTGCCTTTAAAGGTCATTCAAGCATCTATCAATCAAATCAACAATCTGCCATGGCATCTACAATATTCTTCTCTCCTATAATGATCATCCTCCCAACTTTATTCATCAACTAGAACAAGGTAAGTTCCTTCACTTTTACATCATTTTCCTAATTATTTATCATTTGATAGATTGAATCAATTTTATCTTATTTATTATCATCCTGCAAAATCGTCGATGATTCATCCTAATCACCGATGATTCATCCCAATCACTGGTGACCGGCCTCAATCACCAGCAATTCCTATCTGTTAGACCATTTAACACATTAGTTTTCCCTTTTGACATCCAGATCTCAATCTTGATCACCACTCTGCCTTTGCAAGTGCCCGTAGAGTCATATCAAGCTCCTTTGAGCCATATTTCCATCATTTTATCAGTTATCTAAATCAAATCTATCATCCTTCTCACCTTTGTGAGTACATAACCATCTGCATCCTCACTCCTTTGAGCCATTTTGTGATTCCTAGACTCCCTTTGGATCAATTATCACCATCAAACCATAATATAGCCATGGACCATGTCATTCCCTTTTCCTTTGCATTGTTTGATTATATCGTCTGTTTTATCATTTTATCTTATCATTATTAGATTGATTTCTTGAACGTGGATTGACATCCTTGCAAGGAAGTCCATTGACTTCTAGGGACTGGCCTTTGCCAGGAAATCCACCATATATCTATCTAATCCCATATTCTTATTAGTTTCTTTGATCTGTAAGGTTCCTTCGTCAGTGAAAGAAGGAAAGGATCTTTCATCCATCAGCTACAACACCTATCTCTATGGGTATTGTTAAACCCTGCGTTTTCTGAGGTCAGTTTTGTTTTTATTGTTTCACTTCATTAATTTGAGTAGAAAGGTAAAAATATCTCTAAACATTCTAGCACACCTGGTGGGATACTTAGTCCCTTCTTCATTTCATTTAAATGAATTTTTCATACATTTTAGGCCTTCTGCTCTGTAATCACCAGTAATCTAGCCAAATCACCAATGATTGGGTGAATCACCAGCGATTCTATCAATCGCTGACGATATTTGTGACTATTTTGATTACTTAGTCAGTCAGCCTCTAACCTCATTTTCTCTTATTTTTTCCTCTGCTAACATTTTTTTGCAGGTTTTTTCTTTGGAGGATTTTCTTGTTGCATTATTACTAAAAATATCAAAAATTAAAAAGGAAGCATTTCTCAGGTGAGTCCTTTCTTCTCTTCTTTTTATTTTCGAAGCATTGCATTTTTTTATTTGTCCTCATCGAAATAAAATTTTCTTTTGGGATTAAAAAGAACGTTGCATCCTACTTGATCACATAGATTAATTAAAGGATTAATTTATTGCATTCACTTCATCTTCCCTCACACACATCCAAACCACATCAACTATCAAACTTGCATCAAACACTCCTACCTAGGTGATAACTATTGGGATTTCATCACCCAATAGGGAGAATCCGACTCAGTGTTCTAGCTGAGTATAAATAATTGGTTGTCGGTATATTGGCTAAGCACATGAACTCCCTTATCACTGTGGAACCTTGAAGTGAGGGGGTAGGCCCCAATACCGGGCCTTGTACCAACACTAGCATAGATTTGGCCTCACGTACCTTCAGGTATATCGAGGACTCCAGCCTTTAACATTGCCTGAAACAAGCCTTAGAACATCAATATCATTAGGTTCCCTCTAAACCTCTTCCTCCACATATAAATTCTAATCAAGATAATTAAAATTCTTCTAATTGACTTGTCTTTTACATTTATATCTCTCTTAGGGATTTTTTGTATCATCATAGTTAACTATCATTTAATATGGATCAACCCTCTACATCAGCATATTCTTTTACCCCTTATATTTCATTTTTACAATCATCTTCGGTTGCTTTATCCACTACCTCTACATATTTTTATCCCAATAAATTTCAAAATATCCCCTACACAGGATCTAGTCCTTATCAATCTTGTCAACCTATCACATCCCACTCAACCTTCATTTAGCTCTAACAATTTTTCTAGATCCATCTAGACCATCATTTTTTCCCTATGGAACCTCTACCTTTCAGCCAATCATACAACCCTATAGCAACCCCATCTAACAATCCTATGACTATTATTTACATCAGGACTATTTCCAAACTATCACTCCTAAGCCCATGTATAGTGTATCCCATCAATCAGTCCTTTTTCACATCCCCTCCTTCATCAAAAACTCATCAGAATATTAACATCCCCCATCTTTTATCTAATAAACCTATATTGACTTCAATAACTCTCTCTTTACCTCAGACATCCCAAAATCATACACACATCCCTACTCGGCCCAATCAACCCCTTCATCCAACAACAACAACATATCCAACATTTTCCCACATCTCCCCACATCCCTTTATCACAACCTACTCTACAAACAATATCTTCTCAAGCTACCCCTTATCAACCTCCACATCAAGCCCATCCACAAAAAAACCATCCTACTCACATTTTCATCAATCAAATCAATTACATGCTCATCTGCACTCACATTCCTTCACATCTAATCCTACAAATGATCTTTTAGAAATCTCTGTTAAATATATTAGAAAATTTGGAAGCCACTACCAAGGGACCCACACGGGTCCTCACTTATGATCAAGTTTGTAATGAACCCATCCATCCATCAGTACCATATAATCCCTATCCTCCACATTGGGAATTTCCTGAATTTACCATGTTCCATGGCCAAGAGGATCCTCAATAACACATACTAGCCTTTAGACATACATGTTATCTCATCATCCATGATCAGGATCTCCTTCTTAGAACCTTTCCTATGTCATTGGTAAGACCTACATTGGATTGGTACAACTCCCTCCCTTAACACTCTTTTCTCTCTTTTACTCAGCTAGCCATGTTTATTATTGATCACTTTGCTATAAAAATTACTCACATAATCACCATTTCTGATCTTTCTACCATCAAACAATTTGAAAATGAATCCCTTATTGACTTTGTCACTCGGTGACAAATAATTGTCTATCAATTGACCTTATCACTGCCTCAATCAGAACTAATCGAGTTGTTTACTCGATCGTGTTCCCATCACATATCATCCACTCTTTAGATCCACACATTCCAAAGTTTTGATTAATCCTTCACCATGGCCATAAATTTATAATTCCAACCCCTTGAAGAATCTCCTCTCGATCCTTAATCTACACATGTCCCATCCAATTCTCCTAGGTCTTCCTACAAACCCAATGAGACTACCAATCTCGATGCCTTTACTTGTCTTCCTGACCCAACACCCTCAATAGAATTAGTCCATATAGATAATACATATCCTTCGATGTCATATCGTCAACACTAAAACATGTGATTGTCCCCATGAGGAGACTATTTCATCACAAATACTTCCTCTTGCAAACTCAAAACCCCTGAATCCTCTTTTTCAATGATCCTCACACATCAATATCACATGTTTCCACTGTCCAATCATCCATTACCTCCTTGCAACCCTTAGACTCTACCTTGGAGACTATTACTATGAGGCATTCATAATCAAACTATCTCGACATCCAACTACTTTTTAAACTATACAAATAATTGGGATGCTCACATAAATATAACCCACCTCAACCATGTCTCCCAGACAACATCTCCTTCATTTGAACCAAACCTAAGGCCCCTATACCTGACTCCCTCACTTGTCATTTAGTCTAGAACCTCATCCTGAATAAAAAAACTTTGCAATCAAATACCATCACATCCATGGCCTCACCCACATCATCTTACATGAGACCTTCTCCTCTATCTAAAGAAAAAGTTACAAAATTGAAACCTATCACATCCACATTGCCTCATCCTCATCAAAGAGTTGTAAAACCTCCTCCTGTGGGTACCTAAAATCAACATTACAAAATCAAAACACATATCATGCTTTATCATCCATTTTGTGACCTCATCCTTTATCATAATCCAAATCTATCTAAAATCTACAGTTCTTGCCCTTACCATCAATTTTGGGTGCTTAGAAAACATTTATCTCAATATCACTTGTATCACAAAATCTTACCTAGTATTGTCATCCATAATGTCATCCCTCCTCGTCCATTTTGGGACCACATACATCATCCAGTTTATATCAAGTCCCATATCATACCCTCTCTCTTATCAACCTCATTTTATAACATCCCTATGATGTTTCAACACCATATGACATCTATGAATCCACCCCCAGTCCAAAATACAAGAGGCATCCTACTAACACCACATTGTAAGTAGATCAAATTAAAAATGTCAATTAATCTAAATCCCCATAAAATATCACTTATATTTATCATCCTCAAGAGGACTCATGTCAGGATTCTCTTATCACATTACTACTAATCAAAGTCACCCAATCCACATTCTTAGAAACCCGCATGGTATGATCAAAACAAAACATGTACTGTATCATATAAGCATGAGGTCATAGCACAGAGATTTGTAAAGTGCTTAAATCCATAATCCAATGAATATTACTCATACACATAATATTCTCCCTGAATAATACCATCATAAGCCATCATCAATATCATCTACACATCTACCCCCAATATCTACAAGACTTAAAGGGGACATCCTCAATATTATAATTATCAAACCTTTGTTAGATATCTCTTCAACACATTCCATTGAAGTATCTGATATTTTACATGTCAACTTCAGCATCTATCCCTTAAAGTTATTTCAAATCTTCAATTATGCACACCTTCCCTTGAAGGTAGCATCAAGCTTGTCAACATCTACACCCAATTATTGACACTGTCCTCACTAACATCTACCAGGACCAGGGGGTCATCCTCAATCAAGTTTTCGTTAACTAAACCTTTCTCATGCATCTTCTCATCACATGCCAATTAGTGAGTCCCTCATCTCAAATCAGTACAGTTCATGTCCACCCATCTATGAATATTAGAAATCATTATACATGAAGAAAAGGTAAAAATGAAAAGCTTCATCATTTTCCCCTCCTCATCAATTATCTACTCATATCCCATCCAAATTTTCAATAGCTCCTTTGTCGAAGGTATCTTGGCATCCTCAATTTATTTACCATATAGATATAATCAATCAAAATCAAAACTTTTATTATCCTAATCTAAAAGCAAGGATTATTCCTTTCAGTGCATATCCATATCTATACATATGTTTCATGCTAGGGGGACTCCTCTCTAAAGAAACATAAAAATAAATCAGGATTCCCCTATCCCATGAGTTCACCAGAACATATCCTATTAATCTGGGAATCAGTAGTGTCACTACTCTAGAAAGGAATAAATGTGGAAAGTTTTCCCTTAACTCAGATCGGTTGCATATAGTATGGGTTAACCTCTGAATGCCTTGCACTATGTCTACATGAACACATTGATCATTCATATAGTATTAACCACCATCTTATTCCATCATCTTCCATCATTTTATCATTGTAATGATTTGAAAGTATGTGGTTTTCCATCACTATCCTAAAAACCTTAAAGATGAGCACCATGGATTTGGGGCATGGGACATCTTTCACATGGAGCTTTAATTATCCTCCTGAGCAATAACTCCAGAATCATTACATCCATCTATTCTTGCCTCAACCGTATAAGAGCATGTCATGGTTTGGTGCCAACACATGTGTAAGTCATTGTATTACACATTTCTAGTCTTCCCCTCCTCAAAATGGTCTCCATTTAGGGTTTTTCCCTCAACTCATAGAAGATGATTCAACTGGATTCATCTATGGATGATTCCTATCAAAAGACAAAAAAAATAGACTGATAGATCGAAGAAAATATTTTCAAATTTTTATTCATATTGTCAATATAATTTATTTTTATTTACTGATCTAGCTAGCAATGAGTAGCTACCAATTTCAAAATTATAGACCTAATTTTTCATTATTAGGACAGCTATTCTGTAAATTGATCTTAACTAATCAAATTGAAATAGTAAAAATTGTCATTATTAGTTCTTTTCGAAGGTTAGTTGCTACATGTAAAATGCTGCTTACATTTCTCTATCCCTAAGATCCATCAATTTTCAAAGCATTTTATTCAAAGCTTCTTTAATTTGACCATCTTTCTTATGCAATGTGATATTCTTCACTAATTGATCAATTAAACATCAAATATAATATCTCTAGCTCATTTATTGCTGTATTAAATTTGTTAACAAATTTTAGAATAGTGTGTGGTTTCATTGGGATCGTTACAACCTAAATATGTTATATTCATTATCATGTTTTAAGAAATATTTACACAAATGACTAAAAAATACATCTCATTATCACTATGTGTGACTACTCATTAAAATACTGATGTGGTTAACATTGTGGTTCTCACAGGCCAAAAAGTGCATGCACCTATCGACTCTATCTTATTAATCCCATAAGATATGCTATCAATAATGACCTAGTTATTGTTTCACCTTTATAGATATCCACATTTCATACTTAACCATGGTTTTGACACTAAGTTCAGATTGTGTTTCACGGTACCATTGGACCATTTTATGAATATTCCACTACTATTAAAAGAAGTTATTTTTAAAATATTTCAAACCTACCAAATATAAAATCATTATTTAAACTTTTCTTTTATTCAGTATTTATTTTAAATGTAAATTCTTTAACAAGGGATGAGAGTTTGTAACACTTGTTAAAACAACTCACTTGAGACCCAAGAACAACCTAGGATTAGTTAGGAAAATTATGAAATAAGTTTTTTTTATTAGAAGTGTCTAAAACTAGTGCTACTAGGAAACAACTGACATTAATAAATTATGGAACAATTCTATTCTAATAGAATATACTTTTATTTCATTAAAAATTATTAGAGGCCATAAGGTCCAAAATTTAGGGTTAGAAGTTTCAATTAGGTTCAGAGGGAAAAATTCCTCACAATACCCACTCTATAACAAGATTAAATTTTTCAAATTCATGTTTCTCATGCTAAATGCATTCAAAATTTTCCTAAGTCACTCTCATTGGATAGGAAATTTTTTCACCTTTCCAGTGATATATAGAATTCCCCCTAACTCCTCATATTTTTTAAGTTATGGGCTTGATAGACCTTGGGGTGAAAATTTTCCCCCAAGAGCAGACCTGCGGGCCCAAGGGTAAAAATTTGCCCAAAAAGGGCGGGTTAGTGGGCCACAGGGAGACCTTGCAAAAAAATTCTAATGTGCAGGGTGAAAAACCAACATTTTGTGCCTAGTGCTCACTGCGGGTCCGCACCAGGGACACATGTGGCACTCCTACAAGGTAGCGCGGGGAAAAATAAGGACGGGAGGGGAGGCGGGAGTACACTTGAGCAAATTTTCTCGCATGGGGTGAAAATTCATATTTATGCCCGTGCTCTCGCGAGTCTGTAAAGGACACATGTGGGTCCCTAGGCCAATCGCAGGGAAGGCAGGGGTGGCGAGGAGAATAATGACTTAATGCCCCAAAGGGCTAAGAGGATACATGGACCTGTGCCTCCATCGGCACCTTGTGATGCCACATGGTAGCCCTTGATTGGCTGTGGGTTGACGGCGTTAGCAGAGAAAACATTGGAAAATTTTCCAAAAAAATTCTGAGATGTGAAGGAAAACAGGAATGCATTCCTCTGCCGATGCCTCGTGATGCAATGTGGCATCACCTGATTGGCATTGCGGGATGGCAGGGTTGCGGGAAAACTTATAATTTTTTTTCAAAACTTTTTTCTGAAAGTGCTAAGTTAATTAAGTTGGAAGGATGTCCTACCGCTGGCACCTCATGGTGCCACATGGAAACCTCTAATTGGCTGTGGGCTGGCGGGGGCAGTTGAGAAAATTTTGAAAATTTTCCCAAATTTTTTTTTCGAAGTCCCCAAGGAGATATTTTTTTGGCTATGGGCTGCTAACTATTTTTTTCCCAAAATTTCAACGCCAAGGAAGGAAAACTTCAGAAGGCCATAACCTTTGATAGAGAGCTCAGATTTTGGAAAACAAGGACTTTATGGAAATCTCTGGACATGCCCTCTTTGCAAAGGAGTTCATTATATTTTAGGTTTTGATAAATTTTATAGGGTGTCAAGTTTAAGCAAACGGTTTACATGATTTCTAAAGTGTGAACTGGAAAATTTTAACTTGTTTGATTTTATTCAATTCGGTCTTCCTCCTTCTCTCAACATGTCAAATATACATGGAGGTTTATTCCTAAATGGTATTTAAGGAAGGATTTCAATGTTCAATTTGTCTTGATTGACTTGCAAATTTGAGCATTTTCCAACATTTATTGACAGAAAAATGACTACAAAATGGTTTGAGCCTTTGTTCATTTTGCTAAGGTTTCTGAAATTTTTCCTTAAGATTTTTTAGTCAATTTGAACTCATTTTTGTTACCCTAACATGTTCAATTTTAATGTTTCATTGTTATTGTTATTTCTTGCAGAGTTCATTTTGTACATTTTTGGTTTAATTAATCTGCAAAGTTTACAGTGAAACATTACAAGATCTATACAGGGATCACAATCTTAATGTGTCTATTTGCCATTTATTCTTCCAATTATTTAGGACTATAAATTGTAATTACAACTCTAATCTATAATGTTATTTGATTCAAAACAAACCTAGTTGTGTAAAGATCTAAAATGTAAATACTAAATTTTCCAATTTTTGACATTTCACAAGACAGAGTTAATACACTTATCCTTCATACATTTATTACTTTCTTCCAATTTTCCAGAACCGAGATTCCAATGCACAAAAATAATTAGATTCAAATACAACAAATGCAATGTTGAGACAAGGTCATTACTACTTCCATTTATTGACTCCAAAAGACATATTACAACTTGCTTTCCATTTGATTACATAAACTTTCAGTATACCAAGCATACAAAATACATGTCTTTCACATTCTTTCAAAACCCAGAATATAGAGTATAATCTCTTTCACAATTTCAAATTAAAACTTGCATAATCCAAATAAAAACACCTTTTCATTCACAAAATATATTACAAGATCATCCACTTAAAAGTGGGAAGGGTTACAATGAAATTTTATTTCACAAGGGTAATATCAAACTATCTTTTCCTCATAGCTTCAAGAATAGCAACATACATTCTTCTCATTCTTCCAATTTTGATCACAACAAAGGTAGGGGAAATGGCAACACTATCCACCAAACCAAGACATTCAATTAAGAGGATAAGTCCGTCCTTCTTCATTGGCCCCCGATCCGTAACCACAATGCAATAAGAAATGTATTTCAACTCATGGCAGCAACAAGGCTTCCACATCACACAAGTAATATTTCAACATAGCACATTTCAAATTAAAAACACTAGTCCAAAAACAACACAACAGTTTTGCAACTACATGAAAGACATCACACAAAACTCAGGCTTCACTATGAAAGCCAGAGGAGCAAGAACTATGCGCAGATGCTTGCTTATGGCTCCCAAATGGGGAAATGGGCATCACCACCTGAGTAATAACCCACCAAAATAGATGTATATCTATCCCATATAATTTGAAACCCTGTCATGCCCTTATACGATCCCTCCTTAGTACCCCTTATTGCTCACATTATCTTATATCTCCCCAACCTCTTATGGCACCCCATAACAAGTAAATAAATGTAAGCTATTTCTTTGTCCAAGGTGGAACCCAAATTCTCAAACTCCCTCCACCCTTATACTGATGCCACTAGCATTCCACTTGTGTCCTCCCTTACATGAATAACTCCATAGTCTTCTCCTATACCATTCCTAGGGAAGTCTACCCAACAGTCCACAATATATACCAAAACATTCACAGCAAGAACATATCACATAAAAAGGGAAAAGAAGAGCAGTTCCAAGAGCCAATCTCTTAACTATCCATGATGGAGTTTGTTCAAAGTTCAAAACATAGCAAGATCCTGTCTAATGCAAGAAATCCAAAAATCAACCTCAATACAAGCATGCAAAAATCCTCCAAAAACTTTTCGAAGCAAGAGCTCCCAAATACAACAAGAAAATTCACCCCAAAAGAAGTCATTCCAAAAAGTTGAAGCAAAACAAAACAAGGCAAGAAATTTAAATTTTATAGGAGATGGAAGAGATGAGGATGAGTAGATCCATGTAGGATGCCACTTCACACATCCTCAACTCCAACACCAAAATTCAATTTCATTATCTAATGCATAATAAATAGGTGGGTGAATAATATGATAAGTTTACTTATACACTCAAAATCCAAATCCACACCCCAAAAGATTGAAATTAATATCATGTAAATAAGAGTGTAATTAAAACCTATGCAACTTGATCTTATAAAAATTACATTATAAAAGGTCTAAAATCAACCCTCCAACAATAGACAAGGTTGGTAAATGTAAATTTAAGAGGTGTGGGACAAGTTTAACTTGTCCCATAAGCCTCCAAAAATAGTCTCCAAGGACAAATTTGAGTTTCTAAGAAGGTGGAGTGTTTCACACTCCAAAATATGACTTACACAACTCTTACACATCACTTACACATCACTTACTTACAGCACTTTACTACATGAGCCAACAAACTCTATTACTTACTCTCCTTATGATCCCAAATTTCATTTAATTAATTAACAAAACAAAATGATTACTCACAATAATTAACACCACAATTAATTAGAATAATGAAAGTTGTAAGTGCACCACAAAATAAACACATGTAAACAGTAATACAGAAAGGGACCAAATAAAAGAAAAAAACATAAAAAACCTTGGTCACATTTAAAGGTGACCCTCCCCCCCCCTCCAGGAATCCCTAACACTAACAAACGTACACACACAAAAAAAACATGGTTGCCATGGTGACCTTATTGAATTCATCTAGAATTTCAAATGTTGTTGGTATCCAATCCCTTGATGTTTGTTGTGATATTTTAATGTGCAAAATACAAATACCTCCTTCGGCATCATCGCCATATCATAACATCCAAAATAATATAAATATAATTAAATTTCAAAAATCATCTAGATATATGAATCATAACAACATCAAAACAATCTAACAATATCTCTTATAGTTTATATCAACAGCTATATAATCAATCCATATAATTTTTCATTTATCTAGGTCTCCTCATAATATCTAAATATCATAAGTCTGAAAAAAATCTCATCATATATCCCATGTCAAAATAGTATAACATCATCAACATATAAAGTGGTCTCTAATAATCATCATGCATCATATACCAGAATCAAAGATCAACAATAATCCATGATCCAACATGTCTAACAACTTACTAAATAAAAACCATAATAATGTCCATAATATAGCTCAACAGTGTCATGATCAGCATCAAAAGGTGTCAAAGGGAAGTGGGCACTATACCATCGTTGCATCAAAAACATCACATTTACTCATTAAAATTGACGTTTTTCAACAAACTGCATCCTCAAGTGTGTTACACCTCTGACCACTATCAGGACCCCCATTTAGTCCTTGTAATCCCACCTTTTTGGTATCATCGAATTACGGTCCTTTGACATCATCAAATTATCATTTCATCTCCCATCATCGTTAATTCATATGTTTATAGGACACAAACCCTTTGGTTCCCTTATCACTTGATTTCATGGCCTTATAATCCCACCTTTTTGGAAACATCAATTTTTGGTCCTTTGACCTCGTCAAACCATCATAATTTTTTTCGTTAAGTCATATGTCTATAGGACATGAACCCTTTTGGTTTCCCTATTACTTAAATTATTGGCCTCGTAAGCCTACCTTTGTGGCAACATCAATCTTTGGTCCTTTGAATTTTTCAAAATATCCTTTTTATTTCCCCTTACCGTCATTGAATCATACGTCTATAGGACATGAACCCTTTGGTTCCCCTATCACTTGATTTTCTGACAGAACCCATGTTGTTTCTATACCTCGTCTTGGGGCATCATCTCCCATCTTCCCATCCTTGCATCTTTCCATCTATCTCTTTCAAACTCGTGATCAATTCCTTTGTAGTTCATCAATCCCTAGTTTTAGGGGGATCACCTCATCATATAATTCTACATCTTTCCATATCTATCACATATCGTTTTTGTCTTGCAACTTTCCTACACCAAACCAATCAACAAAAAGGGGAAAATGTAGACACCTAAAATTAGCACCAATAATCCTCGTGTTCGTGTCTGCTAGCTCCCCTTCATTATCACATCACCATCATATTATACATTAAATCCATTATCACATCACTATCATATTAAACATTAAATCCTTATCCTACGTCTTATTCCTCCCCCATTTATATTTACTCCCTTAAATATTATTCTACACCTGTAAAATCCTATTTTATCCTCTGCCAAACCACTCAAACCACATTCTAACCAAAATCAAATAAAACAAAACAAAATAAACACCCTCTCAATCATTTAACAACATTCCTAACCCGTATAACCATTTTCCAACATACATCCTTGGTTAAAACAAACAAATGACTCGATTTGGGAAGCTATTACAACCTTTTTCCCATGTTTCCCAGAGTGTTGGAGATTCTACCCAATCGTTGGTGATTCTCCTTTGTTGACATAAACCTATATAAACATGTATTAGGTATTCATTCAAGGTTAGCTTCTATATCCTGAATTATTAGCTAAACATTCCTCTCGCATTGTAACATGTTTGTATCATAGTCTTCTCACAAAGCTATATTTCATCATAGTATCACTTAAGACATGAAATATATCTTATCCTACCTTTGAAGGTCATTCAAACATCCGTCAATCCAATCAAATTTTTTCTTGCATCTACAATCTTCTTCTCTCCAGTAATGACATCCTCCCAACTTTATTCATCAACTGGAACAAGGTAAGTACCTTCACTTTTACATCATTGTCTTGTTTATTTATCATTTAATAGCTTGAATCAATTTTATCTCATTTATTATCATCCTACACACTTCTTCAACAATCGTTAATGATTCTCCTAATCACCAACGATTGGCCTCAATCATTAGCGATTCGTGTTTGTTAGACCATTTAACACATCAGTTCTCCCTTCATACATCTAGGTCTCAATCTTGATCACCACTCTTCCTTTGCAAGTTCTCATCTAGTCATATCAAGCTCCTTTGAGCCATCTCTAGCATTTTATCAATTATCTAAATTGAATCTATCATCTTGCTCACCTTTGTGAGCACATGTCCGTCTACATCCTCGCTCCTTTGAGCCATTTTTTGATTCCTAGACTCCCTTTGTATCAGGTATCACCATCAGACCATCATATAGTCGTGGACCACTTCAGTACCTTTTCCTTTACATTTTTGATTATATCATCTATTTTATCAATTTATCTTATCATTATCAGATTGATTTCTTGAACGTAGATTGAAATCCTTATAAGGAAGTCCATTGACTTTCAGGGACTGACCTTTTCTAGGTAATCCACCATATATCTATCTAATCCCATATTTTTTTGATTGTCTTTGATCTGCAGGTTCCTCCATCAGTGAAAGAAGGAAGGATCTTTTATCCATCATCTACAACACCAATCTCTATGGGTATCAATAAACCCCGCGTCTTCTGAGGTCGGTTTTGTTTTTATTGTGTCATTTCATTAATTTGAGTAGAAATGTAAAAACATCTATGAACATTGAGGTCTGTGAAGTATGAGAAAAAATTCTAAGAGGAGTAATATAAAGAGGTAAGAATTCATACAAATATTTATAAAAGTTACTTCATTGAAGGGTTAGAAGGAAATTCTGTCATGCATGCACAATCTTCTCCATTAGGACAATCATAATTAGTTTGAGTAATTATTGTTCTTGAACAAAGGTAGAAGGAAAATAGTGATATAATATGTTGTGTGGTGACATAAAAGTGTTCTAGAACCTTTAAAAAGTGTGAAGTATGTATGGGATCAACATTTCTTATAGTACCTTAGACTGTCTTTGTACAATCTTCTTGAGAAGTATAGTGAGAAGCTTGTAAGAGCATTAATAGGAAGAGTCTCAAGAAAGAGTGTGTGAGTGGTTTGAATGGTTGTTAAGAAGATGGGATAATGGTGAAATGATTGATGAGTGGGTAGGAATAAAGACAAATCCAAAAATTTCAAAAACAGAGATAAGACGACTATAGGTGCTAAGAGTAAGTTAAGAAGATCAAGAAGCTAAACTTGGAAAACAAGGTGAATGATGAGATAAGAGTGTAGGAACATTAATAATAGCATAAATAAGGTGTGTTAAGATGGTTTAAGGTGTTTATAAGGTTCAAGAATAGTGGGAAACCATAAACCCTAGAAAATGGCCTAAATTCCTAGTATATACCTATTTGAACTAATCTAAAAAGGTGAAGTTTAAGTTGGGGATGATGGATTGAGACTTAGATCATGAAATTTTGTATGAAGCACTAATGAAATAAAGGATATCATTATCATTAATCATTTTTTTCCTGAAAATTTTTAGATTTCTCCCAGTTATAAGGTTTGAGTGCTAATAGGGCTAGAAATAAGGCCTATTAAAAACTACTCAAAAGGAAGAAGTTTGAGTTGGTAAAATTGTACAAGGAGTTGGATCATAAACCTTACCATGCACCAAAAGGACCCAAATGGGTATCCAAAAACTATTCACTTTTTCTTGAAGGTTTTTAGTTTGTTCTTGACATGAAGGTCACAGAGCTAAAAAGAGCTAGAAATGAGGCCTAGTTAAAACACTAATTTGAGAATAAAATTTCATTGGCTTGGAGTTGAACCCTAGAACTTTGCAAGCATCTTAAGGATGATAATGGGTCCTAAAAAAATCTTGACAGTAAAGGTATTTTGATTGTTTTTTGTGATTTTGATTAGGATTTTCCCTTAAGAATGGCTACAAGTAATTTTTAAGGTCTGAAAGGATATTGGTAACAAATGAATTTTTGAAAATTTTGTAAGTGGATATTCATGATTGTTTAGTATCGTTGAGTAGGTACAAGGCCTATTTGTAGGTTGAAATCAGTTGTTTGATTAATTTGGTGTTAATAAGCCAATTCAAGATTCTTAAATTACATTAAAATTGCTTGATTTTGGGTGATTTTGAGAAGCGAAGTTCTAAGTATTTGTGTTGATTGAGTTTGTGTGTTTTTGGGCGCACCAAGTCTCTGCATCAGGAAGTGTGATGGTTGAGTGTCAAAGAAATTTTTAAATATATTATGAAGTGATTCAATCAAAATGTTGTATTTCTGATATAACAAAAAATGATTCCATGAGGTATTTTGTGTTGTGAATCATAATTGTGGGTTTTTAGTAGTTGTATATGAGTTTTTAATGACATTTTATGAGGAACCTTGGTTGGCCATAAAGTGGAGAAACATTTTATTTACTTTTGAATTTTTCTATAAATTTTGGAAATATCATTCTTCTTACAAAGTTTAACATCACCAGTACTAACATGAACATACTCTCTTCTTTTTACCATTAATATAGATTCCTCACAAGATTGAAATTGTTAGATTTGAAGCATATGTGATATGTCTTTAGCAGAACTTTTAATAAACAATTGGGAGAGTTCCTGTTGAGGAATGAGGAAGGTGAGTTCATGGACAACTTCTTTCTAACACGACATGTAGTAAGTAGGAGGTTCATCATCAATTTTTTTCAAATTATAGAGGTCCGATAGTGTGGTACATTTGGCAACATTAACTGAAAAATGGTCAAGGAATAGCCTAATAAGTTGTTCGAATGAGATGTCACTGTATTGTTTAAGGCCAATGTAACAATCCAAAGCATTTCCACTTAGAGACAACATGAATATACAAAACATAAGAGCATCATCATGAACAATGAGATAATAAAAATATTTGAGCTTGTGCAAATGATTTTGAGGGTTTTTCCCTTTAAATTTTCCAAATTTAGGCATGTCTAAATATGTAGGATATTTATTCATAGGAATCATTGGATGGATGGGCTCATTACACAATTAATTGTATGTGATTTTTGGAACTCACATACCCTGATTATGTAGTTTAAGGTTTTGAATCCTATCCAACAAGTATTAGTTGACATTAGGTACACATTAAAATGTGTGATTTTGAAGTGGTTGGGTGAATGAATATGTAAAATGGTTAAGCGGTATATGAGTGTAGGTGTGATAAAATGGGGGATATGTGGAGAATGATGAATAATATGGGAGAGTGTTATTGGTGAAGGGGGATTTTTTATGTTGGAATTAAACTCAAATGGTTGTGTGGTTTCTATGGAAGAAATAGGGTCTGTATGTATGATGGTGGATGGTGTAGTTCCAATATAAATGGTAGTAGTGCAAGGTGCATTTTTGGTAGATGAGGAGTGGTTTACTCTTTAGGAATACATTATTATATTGTAAGTTTCTAACTTGTAATAATATCTTCTTAGTATTCTACGAGGGATTCTAGATTACAATTTTACACTTCCTCAAACTTGGGGATGTGGGATCTTGTAGAAATCAAACTCATCGCCAGGAGGAGCGGAACTATATGGAAGAGGTTATTCAATATGGAAAATGAAGATGTTACTGAACATGTTATATTCTCCTACAACCATCCTTTGGGAAAAAAAAAATGTCATCCTGAGAATGGGAGGCATGTTCTATGAAGTGGGGTGAACTGTATGAATGTGTACATGTAGCAACCATATGAAGACAATTTCAAACCTACAAGATAATTCAAAATGGTCAATTTGGAGAAAGCTAGTCAAACCTATGACAAACATTCAGGGTATGACAGGAAAGTGATGTAAGTGTAGTTGTATCAAATAATAGAATGGATAATTGGAGAATCATAGAGAAATTGTGGATGTGGCTAGTTCTAAGAAAAATCTAGGATGTAGAACATAATTTTAAGTTTGGTGGAATCAGGAAAACTTATCATACCAAAAACTATATTTCTCTTGCACATGTGATTAGTTATGGGAATTATTTATAATGTGAAATAGAATGTAAAAAGTGTTAGAATTGAGTAAATGTTGAGACAAAACAATCATAGGGTAGTCATACCTGCGAATAGATATGAGATGCAAAATAAAAAATGCAGAATGATAGAAGAAAATGATCAGACATTAAATATCAGGGAATCCGTACCTGCGAGTGTCTATGGGAAAAAAAAATTACGCAAAAATGTAAGGTAGTCACACCTACAATTGAGATTGGAAAATCTAGATTGAGAAACAAATAGGAAAAATAATGCAAAAATATGGATGAATGATGTAGATGAGAAAAGTGGTTTCAAATGTGACCTAGATGTGGTGAAAATTCTTGAAGTAAGTGTTTGAATAATCTGGTGTTGTTTTAGAAATTTTAACGATTTTTAAATTCAAATGCAATACATTTTGATAAAAATGAATTAGATCTTATCACTTCAAATAAGATTATCCTTTCAACATATCATACTAGTACATGAAAGGGAATCATCATATCAATGGAGGATCATTTAAATGTTATACTTTATACATAAGTCGATAGTGTCCCACCCATTCGGGGTTTATGCTTAATGACCAATGAAATTTGAAATGGGGGAATGAATATTTATGTGTGTCATTATCTCTCATCGATGATTTTGTAGGGTATATGTCTTAAATGTTGTTGTTGTAGTTATGTTAGGTAGTATATGTACTAGGTTAATCGTGAAGACTTTACAGCATGACCTAGAGGCACCGTAAATAAAAAATATGATATGAGGTAAGATTCACGTTGTAGATAATAGTGAAGTAAAAATATCATAAATGTTTCTAATTCTAAGATCACCTAAGAGAATGAGGGAAGAACATACACAACATGAAATTTATATTTAACAAGATATATGTGAATAAAAAAAATTAGAATTATTTTTTTAATATTTTAATTAGAAAAAAATCACAAAATAGTCATGCCTATGAATACCTTGCAACCTTAATATTTTGGTAAAGAAAAATCGCAGCATAGGCATGTCTATGATTGGCTTGTAACCATGTTTTTTTGTATTTTAAGAAAATCTATAAAAATAAATGTTAGATCTACAATAAATGTTCAAAATAATCAAAGGAATAGACACCCTACAAAAAAAAAAAGTTAGATTCAAAAATGAAATATATTAACCCACACCCAAAGTGGTCCCCCTGTGGTCACAAAAATGTATGCCTAGATTTGGATCATACTTCAAGATATGTTCATTGATATAATATATAATATCAAATCAATGTTACTTAAATAAAATGGGCTTACACTACCATCATTGAAAATTTGAGGGGAGAATAATATGTTATTTCACTTAATAAAGTGGGTAAACTTCAATATTTGAATCTAAATTTACATGCAAACATAAAAATGGAATAAATAAATAAAAGACATTTTATTGCAGAAATGGACAAAACAAATGAATAAAATAAATGATATAATATACTTAGTCACAAACCTTTTGTGGTTGTAATTCACCAAAAATCATATGAAGGTTACAAGCCATTTATGCATGTGACTGGAAAATGTTGGGATTTCACCAAAACACAAAAATTTTGGGTTGTGCCAATATTTTGTGATCTTAATTTACCTTTCAAATAATACCAAAATATCTAAGTAAAGAAGAAAAAATCATGGTATGGGCTCAAGTGCATAAAGGTTCAAAGGGTTGGAATGAGGGGGTGGATGTTATCTAATAGTTTTTGAGTGCACATAAGGTTGTGACATATATGAGTGTAATTTACATAGAGGGGGTGAAATGATAAGGGTCCATAGTGCATTGGGGATGTAAATGGGTAAGTATAGTGGATGAAATTAAATGTGAGTGGAAGAGGGTTAATAAATAAATGGCGAAGTGTATTTTATCATATTTTTGTGTTATTTAT